>JAPQRQ010000014.1:18808263-18822004 GCA_037367365.1 Apogon talboti | reverse complement strand
GTGGTCCCTGGAGGTTTGTATGACCCCTGACTTTATTTTCCTGTTCTACTGTATCTTGCTTCCTACAGATCGACCCCACTCGGACTATTTCTGCAGGGAAAGTCAACCTTGGCGCCTTTCGAACTTACCCAAAGGTAAAGCAAAGACGGTATATAGCTTTTATGTTTATAAGTTCAGCAAAGAGGAAAACAAATTACTGTTAAAGACTGTGAATAATGAAATACGTTGTTCATCACTGTAATTTTAAATTAGGAGTATAAATGTTATCTGCCGTGCAGAGTACACCTCAGAATTTTAAAGCCCTATCACAATAATATATATATTTACATTCTATATGATATGGAACTTTCTACATATTTTGCCTTGAATTTTTAGGGATACAAACCTCCTGATGAAGGACCCTCAGAGTATCAGACCATCCCTCTGAACAAAATTGAAGACTTTGGAGTACACTGTAAACAGTGAGTGTTCTTGTATTATATCACAAAGTTGTTAACATAGTGGAAATATTTATATATAAGAATACATACCACATCCTGTTTAATATTTGTACTTAAACGGTGGCACTGCAGTATATTTTATATAAGAGAGAGCTATTTTGATGCAGTGTTTTTCTTTCCTTAGGTATTATGCCTTGGAGGTCACTTACTTTAAGTCCTCCCTTGATAGAAAGCTCCTGGAACTCCTTTGGAATAAATATTGGGTCAATACCTTAAGTTCCTCAAGTCTCCTCACGGTATGTAAGAAACTTCAAAAGTCAGAATGTTCGCTAATTGTTTGACACTTTGATTAATGGTTAATTATTACATTATAAGTCATTGAGACATGTGGTCACCAGCTTGAGATGTTGTGATTTATTGCCGCTTATTAGCACAGAGTGCCTGTTTATTGATTTAAGTAATAAGGCTAATTTCAACGTTGCAACGGGGGAGATAAGTATTATAGCTGGGCCCGACGTCAGCAATACAGATGCTGTCGTGGTTCGTCATGGATCATCCCCTCTTCCCCCTCGGTTCATTCTAAAGATTGAAAGCACCTCGTGTGAATTCCCATTGTGGATGCAGTCACTCTGTCCCGAGCTTGACTAAACAGTCTAAATAGGCATCAGGCTTATCCAAACAGTAAGCTCTTTGGCATTCTGGATGAAGATGAATTGACTACATGTCAAGAAGGAGCTGCTCTTTGGGTGACAGGCTTTGTCAGTTGCTACACTGTCACTCTAGTCAGGGGCCCCCGTGTCATTGTGTTTTAATTACCTTTTCCACTAAAAACACGGCCTCACCTTAAGCAAACTCTTCCCTAACTTCTTTTCATTCAACACAACACAAAGTCTCCCCCCGCAAGTTGTTCGATGCATTTCTTGGGCAAAATTCTTGTTCTTCGTGGATAATCTGTTTTCTGTCCATTGTCGGGAAATTGTGCATGAATTGATGTGTGTGTGTGTGTGTGTGTGTGTGTGTGTGCTGGATGGTCAGAACTCGGACTACACCACGGGCCAGGTGTTTGACCTGTCGGAGAAGCTGGAGCAGTCAGAAGCTCAGCTGGGCAGAGGCAGCTTCATGCTCGGGTTGGACACACATGACAGGAAGTCTGAGGACAAACTGGCCAAAGCAACACGAGATAGGTAAAGTCTTATTATTAAAAAATACTACATAGGTACACTTAAAATTGAGTTTTATTAATTATATGCATTAGTCACGTGTGTGGTTGTAATCTCAAAAGCATACAGTATATGAAAGAAAATATATTAAAATACTATAAATAACTTTCATTTTATTTCCTAAATATTTAATGTACAGTCGTGCTCACTCAATTTATAAGTTTAGAATATTTAGTCCCAGTTTTGGATTTTCACATCTTTTACTTGTCAGGTAGTCAAAATAGAATATAGAAAGAAAAATAGATAAAGATATGGTTTCGTTATTCCATTTTTCTGTTGGTACTCGATACAATTACAAGAAATTAAATATTCATGATAACAAACTCACCAACTCAAGGAATGCCTTTTAAGTAAGTATTAGTTAAGAATTAGTATTTATTAATTCCAAATGGAGTAGATTTTTATACATATAGACTTAGCACAGAATTGTCAGCATCCCATTCAGGAATGTGTGGTCTCAAATATTATATTTTACTTGAGTGTTAAAAAGCCTTTTTTTTTTTTTTCAGCTGCAAGACAACTATAGAAGCAATCCATGGCCTGATGTCTCAAGTTATTAAGGACAAACTCTTCAATCAAATCAACACATCTGCCAATTAAATGTGAACAGGCCTGTTTTCACCTGGAAACGCTTTTTGTGCATGTCTAGCACTTACTGGTGTTTAACTACTAAAGGTAGAGTTATCTGGTGTTTCTCTTGGAAATGCTTTTTTATTGAATTTCTTCTTTTGTCTTCATAGTAGTACAGCCAAGACGTGCAAAAAATAAAAAGTAAAAAATAATGTTAAAAGAGCTGTGTGTGGGTGTTGTGTCTACTTTAAACAACATTATATGATTTTATGTCAGTCTATATTAGGTGTTTTCACAAAAGGGAATATGCAGTCCTACAGGTAGAGTATACATTTTTAAAGTAGGGGGACCGTGCTGATGTGTCACACCATTTTTGCATTTAATGTGTAGACTTAACAGCAGCAGTCAGTCATTCAAATGTAGCTTGTAATAGCATTGCATAGTGGAACAACAAACCCGAGCCTCTGCACAGGCTCAGAGGGAACCGACTGGCATGTGTGGGATGTCTCTCCAGAGTGAGTCGCAGCACAGTTTGGCTCCGAGTGGGACGCAGCCCTGCACAGCGGCCAGCGCGTCAGGTTGTGGTGTGGCAGTGATGCAGCGCAGAAACAGAAGCCGTACACACTGGAGTCTATTCACCCAACACGCCTGCTCTCCATCGAAGTAGACACTCGGCCGGTCTGCCTTTCTTTACAGACAGCCCCTTTGGCATGGGTTTGTGTCATGTCTTTTTTATGGTATTGTAATGGATAAATGTATATTTTTTATGTCATGTATCGCAGAAGGGAGAATCCCTTTGGGACACTGGAAGTGTCTGTTTTTTCTCCTGTTCATGAGCTTTGGCACCACTTCATATAATGATTTTCTTTTACCATTATTTAAGTCATGTCTCAAAATGGAAGGTGTTCAGTGTAGCAGTTGAGGAAGAGGAAACTTATTAGATCAAATTTAATGTAATTTGGGAATCTGAAATTGTTGAACTGGTCTGCACACACGGTCCACTGAATAGTTCATGTTTTTGCCAGATATTTAAATGTATTACATGGATGACTGTCACAGTGCTGAGAAAGTATTTAGAGTATGCACTTATAAAGCTATTTCGTCTAATGTTTGGTCTTCCACTGTGATTTAAGGATCGGTGAAACATATTGAACTCGTTGGTCATGTAAATATTGTGATTATCACCAGATGGACATTTGTATGCATGACTAAAAGCGGAATAAGAAAATTTATGTAAATTCTAATCAAGCCAAATTGTGGGCAGCCAAAAATCCGTACTCCTTTAACATAGCAGTTTTGTAACTCCAAAGTATGTTCTCCTTAACTATAAAAAGAAAAAATGTTTCACAGATTGCAGTGGAATGCATCATTCTGTGTTCTCTCAAAAAATAAAAGTGTATAAGGGGATGAACATTCAGATGATTTGACACCGGCTCATATGAGCAGATTGATAAGGCCCAGGGTATTTATACTGTAGCCATATTGATCTAATGACCCCATCAAGTTTTGGAGATGTCTTGTTTATTTTGTCTCAGTAGATTTAACTCTCCAAGCATGGCACAGTCTAGCACAGAGAGTGAATGTACAACACTTCCTCTCCGCCATGTGCTCCTGCATTAAGTGGCGGTAAGTCAGTCCTTGACAGGAAACCAGGGTTTTAACATGACATATATTAACAATGCAGGGGTCACTGAAAGAATCAGGATGTGGTCCTGGTTTGGCATGTTACTGGGAAAGATGCAATAGCTGAGAGAATTTTTTTCTGCTGCAGAGACCAACTCAAAAACAGTCACTAAGATTTAGTGGCCTTTATATATACCTGGATCTGTTTGGTATATGTGTGAAAAATTTAGATACACCTATCTCAATATTAAGTACGCTATTGAATTGTTTTCTCATCTATTAATATTTTTTTGTCCTTTCCAGATTTCAGTGAAAGAGGATTTTTTTTTCCAAGTGAATATGAATAGAGCTGTGCTGGCAGTGAAATAACACTGCTCCTCGGTAACTACATCTAATTTTGTGAAATCCACCATGTTTTACCATTCTTTAGATTTTTTTTTTATATAATTACATAAACAAAATTAAATTGTTCAAAATTAAAACTAATTTTTTAAAAAGTATAAAATAGTTAGAAATATTGGAAATATGTTATTGTAACTAAAATACCAATAGATGGTACAGTTATATGATTATTTATTACGGACACTGATTTTGCATTGTTTCCTCTGTGCTAAAGTCTGACACCCATTAGATTCAGTGACGGACGTGTCGTTTCCTTGGTTTCCATAGCGACGTACTTTGATGACACTAAACAAGCCTAACTTGCAGTTAGCTTAGCAACTTTATTAGTTAATCAGTTAAAGTTGATGGGTTTTTATAATCCACAGCCGACTTTCAAAGGTAGGTTTATGTCAGTTAATATTTTACAGATGTTTAATTCAACATAATAGGGAGAATTTCATGCTAAATTTGATAATGGAGGATAGTTGTTAAGCTAACGCTAACGCATGCTACCTACGTGAACACGCTTTTATGGCTATGTCCTGCGACAGTTTTTCTGGTCTTTTATATTTTAGATCTTTTCCATCTGGATGTCGATGTTTAGTTCATTTTCCTAGTACGTCCATCGTAACACCGGTGCCTGTGTTCTGAATGTTGTACCACTTTTGGCAATGATAAACTGCCTTCCCCGTCTCCCTGGAGGGAGAGGGCAGACCCAGGGGTGTGTAAGTTCAAGCAACCTCCCGCTACTGTCCATAGTTAGCTCGGCCTTATCGATTAGAGCCTCTTTTCTCCAATAACCTCGGGTTGATGCCTCAATAAAGAAAAGTCTTGCTGTCAATATAATCTCTTGTCTTCCTGTCTTCATCATGACTAAAACACTATCGACTACGTAATTGACAGGAAAGGCAAACAAATATTTGCAACTGAAACCGAGGTGAAACTTTTAATATCTCAATTTCAGGTCAAACTAATAATCAAGACCCATGGGCAGAATAAAAGGAAACACTGGGACCTCTCCTCAATCTGCCCTGGGATTTAACCACTCAAATTACAACACAAACTCAGTGGTCACTTGACCTTTGGCCTCTTGCAAGTTGAACACAGAGAGCAGATTTTTTTTTCATGAATTATCTCTAACTGTGAATTGACAGTTAGGTTTTAGACCATTGGAAGTTCTACCAGAGGTTCAAGTTACAAGCGATTACATACATGAAGGTAATTTGGCGTTTATAAAAGTACCTCAGAGGTTGTTTTCCTGCGCAGGTTTCAGAAAGCTCCCATGTGTCTATTTTTCTTCCACACAGACAGCTCCAGTCACTGCTGTGGGCTGAATGCTTGGCTGAAGTTGTAAAGGATCGCCTCTGAGGCGGTGCCCGTGAGAAGCCGCCATGGTACGCCTGACGGTAGAGCTGATCGCTAAATCTAGGAACCACTTCAAAAAGAAGCGGGGCCTCTCCTTCCCAGAGTACCTCAGGACACTTACCCACCTCCACTTTTCCAATAAGAATATTGAGGATATTGTAAGTAGTAAATGCCGGTGTTTACGTTCTGTGCTTTCCGTGTTCTCACAGTAAATACCTAATGTGTTGACTTAAATTTTCAGGGTGATCTGTCCATGTGTAGGAACCTCACTGTGCTTTACCTGTATGATAATCAGATCACTAACATTTGCAACCTTGGCTTTGCCTACAACCTCACCCATCTGTACATGCAGAACAACAACATCACATATATAGATAATCTGTCCAACCTGCAGAGACTGTCCAAACTGTGAGTAGACAAGTTAAATATATCATGGATTTGTACTGTGATGACTTCCTGGGTGTGCATGAAGGTGTTTTCTCCTCAATAGGTATCTTGGTGGAAACAGGATCGCAGTGGTGGAGGGTTTAGAGCAGCTCAGGGAACTCACAGAGCTTCATCTGGAGAACCAGAGACTGGCACCAGGGGAGAAGTTGCTCCTTGACCCTAGGACTCTCTGCTCTCTTGCTGTATGACCTATTTCTTTCTTCTTTTTTTTTTTACTTTGTTCTCTACAAAAATAGCATGAGACAAAAATATGGTCCACATTCCCTTATTAGTGGGTTGGATGCTCTTGATCTAAAATTCAGTTTTACCTTATAGTAGAAAGGGCAGATGGCAGCATTTTTCTTTCTGCTCTTTACTTCTCGGGTATATCTGTGGTAGGTTATCATTTCCAATGTCTCATATTTCTCAGAGGCCACTGATCCATGTAAAAGCAGTATTGTGCTGGGTTTGATGATGTCAAAGAGACCTCTGTTGCTCTCTCTGGTCTGACAAATCGGTCAGGCCTGTATACTTCGTATACAGCCCGGGCCATGGATAAACACACCAAAAGTCTCAGCTTCTTGTTTATTTGGGTAATTAAAGAAATTGCTGTGCAAATTTAAAGAGTTCCAGCTTTTTATAAATGTGCCGTTATAGAACTTCAAACCAAGATGAATATTTAGCTACAGCACTATCAGTCTGTCTGATTTGGACATGATCCTACTACAGTAGTTTAGACGTACAGAACACACATACAGAATGGTACTGCTCTGTCCCAACACGTCACAAGCCAAACCCGTGCTTTGAAAATTTAATTTGGATACATACAATAGAACTGTAATTTTCTTTTGTATGGCAGATGTGTGGTCAATGAGGCTGCGGCCTATTTCTAGGAATCTGTGTCACTTTAGAAAAGGCTGAGATATCCAACATATATATCTTTAGTTATATAATTGGATTTCTGTACGTGTGTTACACTTTTACCACATGGTGTTATATCTTCCAGAAATAGACATTGTATTAGCTGTAAAATGAACCCTTCTTTCTGAAATCTGAATTCTTTGCACAGGAATCTCTCTGCGTCCTGAATATTAATAACAACAACATTGACGAGCTCAGGGACCTGACGGTGCTGAAGGAACTTCAGCATTTTTCTGCTGCTGACAATAAGTTACACAATATGGAGGTAAGTGTAGTTTTTAACCAGTCTTTCTAATCAGTGTCTGTAAAGGCAATTTCCAGCGATGACAGAAGTAGAATCTGACGACATACTGTGCATGTGCAGTCTGAGTAAATAGAACCGCATCACATCAATTATGCATGACAGGTTGCACTAAAATCAACATACCATCTCAGAGTTGATGGGGTTAGTATTAACATTGTTCCTTGGCTTTCTGCAGTGATGTGTGAAATGATATGGAGAACAGGGTTCTAAAGAACCAAATCCTGCAAATCCTACCATAGGTTCCCAGTCTCCATGACTCGCACAGGGTCAGAATTATTCAACAAATCAGCAGCCTATTCCCCTGAGACTTGTCTCGCTGACAGCTTTAAACAAGCACAAGTTACTCTCTTTCCTTGGGAGGCTGATTTTTCCTCTCTACCTCAGAATCCTGTATGTGATACTCTGAACCAAGTCCTTCATGTGAGATTCATGTGAAAGTAGAATTATGATTTATGTATTGACCTTAAAAATGATAACCCTAACCTCAGTTTTCAAGACTCTCTCAGATGGAATTAATTGATCCATTAACTCAAAGACTTTAGAACTTAACTCACAAGGTCTTCCTTCTTTTTCACTGGTATTTAGCACCAGGACGACACACTGAAAGCATTTAATCAATGATTACTGTCATAGGTACTTCTTTTTTCCAAGAAGGTTGATTCAGGTAATTGCTGTACATGTGTCATTTTTAGCTGATGCCTCATGTAATTTATACAACCCGTCTGCCACTATTGATTTTGCAAAGACAGCGCTCCAAAGGATCAATCCCTTCTTCTGCGCCATTTGGTCAGAATCCAGAGGAAACATTATGGATTTTTAAAATAGATTATGACAGGCAGTCAGCCAGGGTGACAAATGGGGAGCATCTTCAGAGGCCGTTAGCTGTGTGCAGGGCAGAGAGGACAGTGGAATCGAAGCCCTGGTCAAATGCAGGTTCATAACTGGCCCATCATTAGTCCAGGCGGTAGAGGCAGCCAGCCTCGGTGAGTGTCCAGCCTTTGCTGTTCTCCACGGCCCCGCGTGGGGGGCAATTTGGCGCTGGGCTGCTCTTCTGTGAGGGCCTTCTGAGTGACGGCCCTGACACGATCATTTATCAAAGCTTGGGAGCGCGCAGTGCTCAGGGGTCCCCTCTGAACTGATTGCAGCACGAGCTGGAAAAGTGGAAGCGCTTTGGCCAAGACAGGAAGGCAATGAACAATCAGAGCGTGTCCAGAGAGTATTCATATTTCCCGGCTTGGATTAATGTGCCTTTAGATAAACATACAACTGCAGGCAACTCGCTGGAGGAGCCAGCCTCACACTGCCCCAGGAGAAAACTAGTAGTTACATGACACCGGCGACATTGTTTATTAAAACAGACTGATGTGTTGTTTATGCACTTTCAACTGGTTCTTGTACTTCACATTACAATTCACTCGTACAAACTCCTTTTTAATGTTTTTTTTTTCTCTGATTTGTAATTATATCACAATTATGCATCGTATTTGTTGAAAAGTAAGCTGCCATTTTTACATCATTAATGGGCCTGTAAAGTTATGGTTTAAGTTTTTTGTTTTTTTTTTAATTTTTGTTCATTTTCAGGAGTTGGAGGATGTATTCAGCCACTGGCCTCAACTGCTGCAGATGGATTTGGGAGGAAATCCTGTGTGTAAAAAACCCAAGTACAGAGACCGCTTGATAACTGTGTGCAAAAGACTCAGTAAGGTTTTACATTCACCTCATTGCTTAAATGTGTTGATGTAGGAAATAATATCTAAATATGAAGCACACTGCCCATGTCCAGAAAGCATTAATTTGTTGTCATGATTTTTTAATGATTTTAACAGAGATTCTTAATGGAAAAGAAATTAACGAATTGACCAGACAGTTTCTTAATAACTGGAAAGCATCCAAAGAGGCCAAGAAGAAAAGAAATAAACACATGATGACGACAGAGTTAATCCCCTATGCATTTACAAGTATGTCACTGAATTCTGCACAGCTATTTACTCTAAAGCCCTTTGCTCACAATATTGTATTATTTATTAAATACACAGAACTGGTATATTTTAAACACCAGCTCTTTTTTTCATACAGTGATTTTCCTTCTTTTCATCAACTTTTCTCTCTGCTTCAGTTTTTGAACAAATGTGGTGAACCTGTTTTTTACATCTTTGTTGCATTATTCTGGGTTTGTCCACATTTTAATATGTGTGTAAATGTGTATGACTGTTTATTTCAGATGACTTTAACATGGGCCACGGTGATCCTCCCGGTCCCACTCTCAGCGACGCTAGTGTGCAGAAGTGGAAGCCGCAGCAGTCTCTAAGGTCCGCTATCGTCATTTGCACAGACACCACTGTATCAGGAGAATGAGCACTTTTTTCTCCGCAAAATGATTTTAGTATACATGTGAGATGACATTTTTGATAACCCCATAAGCAGCTATCACATAGAATTAAATGGCTCATTATGACACGTACAGATCATGAGTGATAACAGCTGTTTAAATGTTTTACATGATATTTTAACATGCTTATTACTTCTTTCAAATTCAATTCAAAATTCTATTTTATTTTTCTTCTTATTTTACAACCACATTTTGTAGATGATATTTTTATAAACCAAAATGATGATTCATACATTAAGAAGCTGATATTATTTTTAATACTCAGTAATAGTTAATCCGTTTCTTTCCTTTTTTTTATGTATAATTTTCTAGGACGCGAAAATTGAAAAATCCCATGAGTGAGTTTGACGTGGATGTCTCATCCACCATCTGCAGTCACGGGGCTTCATAACACAAACAGTCTACTGACCTCCCCACCTACTCCTCATGCACCCAGGACTGCTGCTACTGCTTTGTTTTCATTTCTTTCTTTTTTTTTTATCTTTTCTGCACTTTTCTTTTGTTTAATGTTTTATTCTCTATGATTTTAATGTAATTGTATGTGTTTCTATGCCTTTGTAAAGCACCTTGAATTGCCTTGTGTATGAATGGTGCTATACAAATACATTTGCCTTGCCTTAAAGCCACTCGGTCCTAGTCGGTGCAGATTTGTCATCATATATTCACCAAGACAGAGAAAAGTCTCCATGTCTGTAATTGCAGACACTGCAGTATTCTGTGCTGTCTTTGCTATAGTCTCAGAGATTATGATCTTTTTGGTCAGAATATACATTTAAATATTTGTTATTTTATTTTATCTGTGATGACTAATTTTAAGTAGCTCTGGAATGAATAAGCCCTGAAATAATATTACAAAAATAAAGACTAAACTATGAATAAAAGTGGCTTAAACTGGTTTCTTTCCCTCATTTCCACAGCTGGTTTATTTCTTAATACAAATTTCTGGGTTTGAGAATATAATCTATCTAATTTAAACTGTAATTTGCAAATAGTCCTACATTTTCTATGGTGAATGTCATTTTTCATCCCCCTGCATTCCACCAAATAAGTGACCCATGAGATGCAGAGTGGCATAATCTATGATCCTTATGCCCTATTATTACAAGGATTTACATTATCCAAAGTCAACAAAATATGCTCACACTCAGTCAACTGTGACAAATGATAAAGTCCTCTTTTACAGGAAATACAGTAACAATGCGGATGTGTTATTGGTACCATTGTTATTGAACGTTTGAAGGAGTTTTTAGGAGCCACGTGGGTGTGTAACCCCTTTAAGACACGGGGTAATTAGAGAAACCAGCTTACTTAACCTTCTTTTACTTAGCCATATAATTAGTGGCCCGGAGCAATACGGTTACTCCATCCTTACAAAAACAGTGTTTATTAAGAACAGTCTGAGGATATACATATTCTGAATAATTCCTTTCATTAATTTCCCGACATCTCCGTTTGGAGCCATGAAAATCAGAGTGATTAATTTATGAGTCTCGCAAGAATTTCCTCAATGCCTGCCTGTTGATTGCAGTGCTGGAGTTTATTTATTAGCTGCTCCAATGAGCTTGCAATTCAAGACACCCTGGCAATTAGTCAAATGTTTTGCATATCACCTTACACTTGTCGGCTTGTCTTCATGGTCTGTTGCAAATAGCGTTTTGATAGACTAGCCTTTGTTCCGGACCATGACGAGCACATTTCTGAGGTAATTTTGACAAAAATGTCTTTCCGTTGCCACTTTTTGATAGGCTTATAAA
The DNA here is from genome assembly GCA_037367365.1 of Apogon talboti. Lineage (NCBI taxonomy): Eukaryota > Metazoa > Chordata > Actinopteri > Kurtiformes > Apogonidae > Apogon > Apogon talboti. Next base: position 18,810,611 of record JAPQRQ010000014.1, on the reverse strand, counting down.
GAAAATACAGTGTCAGATTCGCAGCCAATTAGGGTGGGATATGGCCTACCACATATCAGAGGTAAAGGGAAGGAGAGCCCTGCCTCTGGCGTTGAAAGTGAGCCTCTGCTGCCCTCAGACAGGAATAAGTTAGGAAAGGGAAAAGAGCAGCCTTCTCCACTGCGAGGGAGTGTTATGGGGAGAGTGATTAATTACGTCGGAGTGCAAAACTTGTCTACCGCTTTGTGTATCCAATAAATTAAGGGCTCCCGAGACTTTTTACGCACACAGGTGAAGAGTTGGATACGCGTACTGGGACTGGTGCGCACCTTGTCTGCAGACGCGCCACTTTATAAGGATAAGCTGGACGTGGAGTGGGACTATTCTACAAAGAAGAGCAAATTCTCTGTCTCCTGTCGAAGCCTCTTTTTTTGGGATTACCTTCATGTCGTTTTACAAGACAGCGCCTTTGAGAAATACCAGAGGTAAACTGCACATCAGACCAGCCTAACATCTCAGGGAACTTTTTGGTTTTTTTTTTAAACATGACAGGAAATGAGTGTCTATAAGTACTGGATGGTTATCTGTTATGTAATTGGTATATTAATTTTTTAGAGGATGAGCTGTCAAGAATGTGGTGAAGCATCTGTTACGTTTTCATTAATGCTTGGAAGCATGACACCTTAAGTTATAGTTTAATAAATAACAGGAAAAGACAACAAAAATGTCATATAGTCTCTGAGGTAAAAGTTAAAACAGGGAACAACGGCAACAATAAATAGGGTAATGTATGGTACAACTAGTTTAGAAAATAGTTCTGTCAACTCAAACATGTATTTCTACAAAACATCTACAAGTAACGTGTGATTTATCTGGTTGTGATCTGTCCAGGTCTGTGAAGTGCACCCGGATGGTCGGCAGACAGACACTCCGAATGGACAGCGGTAATTGCTCGGGGGTGGTGGTGGATGACAGCCCGGCGTCCAGTCCGAGCTCCAGTCCCAGTCCAGACGGCCGCCGCCGGGATCTCCATCGGGCCAGGGTGCTCCAGGCCGGCGGACTCGGCGGCAGAGGACGGCCGGCGGCAGCGAACGCAGCACGGGAGAGGAGCCGGGTGCAAACCCTGAGGAACGCCTTCCTGGAGCTACAAAGGACTTTGCCGTCTGTTCCGCCGGACACCAAGCTGTCCAAACTCGACGTGTTGATACTGGCCACCACGTATATTGCCCATTTGACAAGAACACTACAAGAAGAAGGCACGGAGGAGGGAGAGAGCACAAAACACACAGAGGCGTTACATTCACTGAAAGGTGAAGGCTACCTGCACCCCGTGAAGGTCAGTAATAATAATAATAATAATAATAATAATAATAATAATAATAATAATAATAATAATAATAATACATTGTTTAAATGTTGGTATCTGTCCATAATTATAATTACTAAATAATAATGTATTTTATTGTATGCCGCTACATGTAATCAACAATTGACTCACAGAAAACTATTACTGCATAGATTATAATGATGCATTTTTTAAATCTTACACACTATTAATGTAATAATAATTTTACTGCATGCATCTGCCCGATGTGCGGCCTTTCAGACCGTCCAGCAGCTTAATTTCAGATGTCTTTTCAGAAATGGCCAATGAGATCCAGACTGTACGTCGGAGCGTCCGGACAGTTCCTCAACACTAAAAACCCTTCAGAGTCAGAGAATCAAGGCCCGTCGTCGTCCACCTCCCAGTAATAGGCTGGAAATCATTTGTTGAAAACAGATTTAATATTTGCATGAGTCCATGCTGTTTGCTTTGACAGCAGCAAATGCCTTATGATTGTAGGACAATTAGTCTCAATGACTTCTGTCACACTAAGCCCGACCAATAGGAAGACATTGTAAATTAATATATTATGTGAATTTTATTGTACACATTTTGAGAAGGCATACATTATGTGGCTCTGTTGTTATTTTGACTAATCCTGTTTGTTCTGCATTGTGCAGCTCCATACATGTCCCAGGTATGATATCTGTAGAAATTCCATGGGCTAATGAGTCCGTCATGCTTGAGGTGTGCACTTTCAGTTGAAACATTTGCACTAAATGCATGTGTGAATAACTTAACATCTGTCATGTGAAGTGGTCTGTCAGGGAGTCAACAATGGTGGCTCCTCATCTCATGTTCCTTCTTATTTTGACATGCATGGTTGTAAATGTATTTGTGAATAAATGAGTTAAATGAAAGAAGAAGTGCTTCGTATAGTTTGAATAAGGGTTAGGGTTAGGGTTTCCGAGCATGTGACGGAAATTAAAATACATTGGGTGATTTTGGATACAGGCCTGTATTATCATTATTATTATTATTATTA
>JAPQRQ010000014.1:18772796-18804119 GCA_037367365.1 Apogon talboti | reverse complement strand
CATCAGACCAAAATAGGATGTTGAGTGTGACTAACTTAACTAAAATTCAGATTTATAAAACTATACAATACTGTATTCGTAAACTAATATGCATTTTCTATTCCTTGGCCAGATATACCAGGACTGATGGACTACAATGAAGTCTAATCTGAATGTAAGTACCTATCCCAAGTTTACATTATACAGTTTGAGGAGAAGGACGAAAAATATACATGCACATTAATTATTTCAGTATCTGTATTTTGGGATTATGTGTGTGATTTGTATTATTTTGTCTCCTACAGTGTTGGTGAAAGCAGCAGACCTCTGAAGGAATCTCAGTTCTTGGACTGATTTGTGGTCAAGGTTTTGTTGTAAAATTAATGATTTGTCATAAATTAAACATAAATCTAAGTAAATAAGGAAATCATGTGTGGAGTTAAATTGCATGTATTTGTGGATGTTTATAGAGCTTCTCAATCTAAACTCATTTGCTGTAGATACTGCTCAGGTCTTTGTCCACTTGTTTTGTACTCAGGCTTACCAATATTAAAAGACAAGAAAAATAAATGAAGGGATGGACTGTTAATGTGATCACGTGCCCACCTGTATTTATTCTTCAGTGATGTATGCGTCTGCTCCGGGTGCATAACTATAGATGAAGCGTAGGATATTCTGGTGGAGCTCATCCAGGCTTAGATCTCTTTTGTGTAAACCATCCTCATCGGCCACATCACAGGGAAATACTGCATCTGGTGGAATAACCAGAGCAGATGTCCCTGCAGAAAGAAATATCCTTAACACAACCTGAATTTTAACTTCTAACAAATAGAACACCAAATGCTTGTAAATATGTCAAGAATTTTATGTGACTGTACATGTCACTGAATGTGGAGGTGGTGGGGAAAACATTATACCATGCTTTAGGGTGACAGAGTTTTCACAAAGAAGCACAGCGATCACAGCGTCCTCCTCCAGCACCCGAGTTCTGAGACACAGCTTGCAGTGAGCCTCGGCTAAAGAGATTCTGAGAGTTGAAGTTAAAAATTAATTGAAAAGTAAGATTAAACCATTAGTTACTTTCGCTGACTGAAGTTAACTTGCCATCTAACTTTTCATAATTGCAATTTGTGAGTAATACAGGTCCAAGCTATGTAAATATTTTGAGACTGAGTTTAATGACATTTTCATCTGCACGGCTACTGAAAAAACATTTATTTTCTTAATTTAAGTTTAACATAATGTCACCACACTGTAAACATTTGTCATAAGTACATGAAAAATAGTCATGAGTCAAGCTCCAACCATATAGGAGTTCTCCACCTAGTGGGTGTCAGTGGTACCACACTGATGATTATGTATCTTATGGTTGCATAGGATTAAATGCAGCAGAATTGTGCTTACAGTAGTTTAACAGAAGCCGCAGACATGTTGACAGCCTGACTCTGTGTCCGGACTCTACGGCTTGCCATGTAGTAGCCGTGGATCAGTTTTTCTGCTCCAGGACTCAGTTCTACCTGTAAACCCTGTGCATGAGCTATGAGCTGGAAGACGGAGTTAAGGACAGCGATTAGGATTGAAATAATTTGTAAGCATCCAGTTAGTATATGTATATGAAGAAAGTCATGCTTAGGCCTTCACAGCAGGAAAAACACTAGCCTCCTGGTAGTCCTGTGTTGAAATCGTCATGCAGGAAGGGTAGAGGGGTTTTCCAGGCTGTACTGCCTGCTGAAGGGTGTGGACAGTCTGGGCAAGCAGAGCCTGGTCTCCCACATTATCCCGACATTGGATGACCAGGCCAAAGACGTCTGCCAACTGAATCTGTACCGGACCCATTTCCTGCTCACACAAGTCTGGCCATCAGATCTTTTTAACGTGCTGTTTGCTCTTAACTGTTGTGCCAAAATTCTGATGAGATTAACTTTATTTATCCTCTAGGGAAAGTTCACTTGTTCTATAGCTAAAGTAAAATAAAATTAAGACAAATAATTATATTGATACAAGCACCACAGTGGTATTTTAAGTTATAAGTAACCTAAGATCCTGAATACTCCCCTGCCACTCTACTAAACTCTTCTTTTTTGAGTTCCTCTGTAAAGGAAAATGGAGCTCCATTGCAAATGATGTTTTGGGCAGAGACGTTTCCAGACCAAAATTAAATTGTCTTTATTTCCTATTTTGCTATTACCATTTAAAACACATCTGTGCTGAATCAGAGATGCTGCATTAACTAACTTTATTGTATTACACAACTAAGTTCAGCAATATTGTAAGCATGTAAGAACTAAACATCTAAGCACTAAGAAAACAATATGTTACATCTGCAATTTAATGTACAGCTACTTTATCTACCCAAGGATGTAAACCCTCACGAACTCACTGCTGTTCCCAGCACAGCGTTGTCAGCCCTGGTAGACAATCGAGAGGCATCTGCAGTATCTGCCAGAGCCCAGAAGCTGCACTGTATGGGGAAGGAAAGCTGTTGGTCAGCATCCTCACCATACTTCTTGCCTGGGATGAACACAGACACTGTCCGGCTCTCCAGCGCTGATGAAAAATATCACAGAAGGAAAATACACCAGTAAATGTATTAAATTAACCACAACTGTTTATAGATTTCCCTCTTATGTAAATTCTTAAATGAGCATGGTACTCCACCTGACTGAATGGCATCCAGCTTGTCTTTTTTGTAACAACCCAGATCTCCCAACATGCAAATGCCCCCAGTGGCTAAAAGAGCAGAGCCACCGTGGATGTTAGCAGTGCCTACTCCATGTTGGTCCCGTGACAGAGAAGCGAATACCTCCCCTGAGGGCTGATGCCTGACCCCACGTCGAGCCAAGCTCAAGCTGTATGTCATTAGTCTAAACCAAACACAGGTAACATGCTGTAAAGGGGGACATGAATTCAAGTTTGGTAGCTAGTCTACTCACTGGTTATGTATCACCTGTCTGTTATGAGAGTGTCAGTTGTGATGACTAGAAGATCAAGGCAGTGAAATGCTTCCTTTACATCCACTTTAGTTTGCACCAAGCTGAGCATCAAGCACAGCTTCAAAGTGTTGTAGAGGCCTGGAGGAGCTACATCCAACCCAAAGCAATGAGCTATGATGGCCGAGAACCTCCAAGGAGAACCAGCTGTAGCCTTCAACAGTTCCTGGAGGTTGACACTAACTTTATATGGATCTGTAAATACAGTTGTGATACATGACATGTCTCAGCATAGCATATGTTGTGTAAGTTGTGATAGGTAACACTCTTTTTTTCCCCCTTGTCTGACATTTGGTAATTTTCCAGCAGGATTTAATACAACATTTACTGCTTACATTCAGATTCCCACGGTCGGATGTTATTTGCCTCTATACTCCAGGTAATATGGGGCCACTGGTGCACATGTGCAGGGATGCCTACCACACTGTAGAGCTGACCAATTCTCATTGAGTTACACAGTTCGTCTATACGAATAGCAAAAACAAAGAAATAACACTCAAAGGGGTTGTTCTTTACTGCATAGTGATTATTGAAGAAACATGCATGCCACCTACAAACCACTGCCAAGACAAACACAGAGTGAGGTCTTTAGAACAATGATTTCTCTGTGTGTGAATCGCAGAGCCAGCTAATGAGTGTTCCTTGCACTTATTAACATATATGTTTAGTAACAGGAGCCATGTGGATTGAATTCCTCTACAGGACTGGGTCAACAGAATATGTTAATCCTGGTGCTGAGATTTGCTAAGCTCTCAGAGGTACTGGCTGGACAATGTTGTTAGAAGGGACAGAAACACTTAATATCCCAACATGAGGCACCATGTGCGGCTGGCTGCACAAAAATGTTTTTATTTGAGCTCTCCCCCACTAAGTTCCAGCTCCAAAGTAAGCCTCATTTAGAAAGTCAGAGAAAATTAATGACAAACCTCAAAACATCTGACTGTGTGTAAATATAACCTGTTAACAACCATGTTATCCATCACTGGGAGTGAACATAATGGATGAAAATAAGGACTGACTCACAAATAATAAGTTTTGAGGATATTGAGGAAGTATGTCCTTGGAACTTTGGCTTTTAATTTGAAGTTGCAATTTTTTTTAGCAGGGAGAAATAAAGATGCCCATTTATTATGTTATGCAAACACTGAAATGCTGAAATGATTATTCTGACCATAGCCTTGGAATTTTTTTGTAACTGTTATTGCCATTGATAATGATCTTGATAATACATTATTATTGCATTGCACCTGATATTACATTAACTCTGCCTTTGTAAATTCACAATATTTCAACGACCCCTTTAATAGGGCACATAATGACAAAATTACAGATTGGTCCTTTGATAAATCTGATTATATTTTCAGTTTGTGTGACGTTAACCTACCTCTCAGAAACAGAGTGACAGATTGGTAACGAAGTGAGCTTTGCTGATGAGCCCTCAGAACATCCATTGCTTTGTAATGCATTAGCTCCACCAGCTGTTTGTCTCCAAAAACAAACATAAAAATATAAAATATAACCATTTCATTTTATACATGTGCCCTGTGCCCAGAATAAATTTTGATAAATCCCCAGTGACATCAAAAGCATTGCTCTCACCTCCTAGTACTCTAAACTTCATATCCTCCCTGAGTGGGGAGCTGCAGACCATGCAGCTGAAGTCATTTCTCACAGTAGCTGATTCAGTGGCCCCAGGCACATGGACACGGATGTGGTGGAATCCTAGAACCAGCACCAGGGAAATGTAATCTATGTAACATTAAGGCAGCTGCCATTCTACGAATACTTATTTTATGGGGATGGTATAACACATCTAAAGAAAAAAAGCATGTAATACAACAACAGAATAAGTTCTTGGAGTAGTGGCACCTGTAGTGCAAGGGCAGTCATCATTAATACAGAGAAACCTGGCCCCCTGAGTGTATTTTGTGACCCTTGTCATGGCGATGACCACACCCTCCATGGAGACAGGCTTCATTGGGCCATATGTGCGAGGGAAGGCACAGAGGTCCAAGGTATACTCAGGAAAAGGAGGCACGTGTGTTAACTTCAGAACTACATTCACCTTAAAGGGAATGTGCAAACGTTACTGGGCTGAACTCACAATCTAGTGAACTAGGTGTACATAGTGCTTCTTACAATGAACATGTTGCATTCACTGACCAGGAGGGTAGCTGTAGTTATTACATACCTGACTCTTTGTATGTATTTTTTCAACTAGTGAAAGTGTCCTTATTGCTAGGAAGCAAACCTGAAAGAGGAATTTAGTAAGTATACATAAAGGTATTGTAAATGGTAACAATCCTGGTTTAGCTAATAATGTTTTCACTTACTGATTGAAATAAGGCTGTTGCCTTGAGGGGGTCATGCAGGACGCAGTCGCCTAATTCAGGATCTATCTCAATCACATCAGACGGATTTATACGGACACAAAACCTGTACACAGCTTCAGCCTGCTGGGGATCTGGAAAGGGATGGAACATTTAGTACTACCATTAACTACTTGCTAAAATTATACTTGGTACTTAGCTTATTTGGCCTTTATACACTATTTTTTTTTCGGTCTTTCCAGTATATAAGCATACCGTTCAATTGTTTGCAGTCTTCAGCAAGTTTCTGAAGGCCACCACTCCTGTCTAAATAGATTAAAACAGATTCTTTCAACGAAAAATAGTCAACCATTTTCACTTCCTGAAAAGAATACGCCAGCCAGAATACGCTAGCGCCAGCTCCGTATTCTTTTTGCGCGCGACTCTTTGTTGCCCTGGTAACGATTGTTAGTACCGCGAGATTATGCTACGACGTCACTAAAAAAAGTTAATACTGTACATTAATTTACCACATATTTACCAGTTTTTAAGCTTTATAGAACTATTCAACATATCACGTACTTTTACTGAATGTTTATATTAGTGTAACTAAGCACATTTAGCCAAATATTGCATACATTTAAGATATATATAAATATAAAATATACATAGTACAAAACACACAGACACTCACATTACTTCTCTTTGACATTTTATTTCTATGCCGGAGTATAGGCCTTAATGCAGGGCAAATAAAAGCGACATGAATTCTTATTTTAGCAATTAGGAATAAATGTGTTAAGACATAGAATAGCAAAAACTAATAAACACAATAAAATACATAAATTCAGTATCTGCAAACACAAACTGTAGGTTCACTTAAGAAGTACAATTTTGTTACATAAATGACCTATAAACCAAAATGCTTTATTCAGTGGTCGCTCAAGTAAATCCCTATTTCCAGCTTAGTCAATATGAAAAGTCTTTTTTTTTTCTTTTTTTTTTTTACAGTAATTCCATGGACAAACATTTCCATGATAGTCAAATGGTGTCCATTGAACTGTTCAAGTTTACCAGAAAACTGCACATTGATTTCACTTAAGGGACAAATTTAAGGCTGTCTAAAGGCTTGATTTGGAAACCACCAGAAATTACACTAATGGAAGGTGGTTGTTCAAAATTCTTAAAAATATAATCTGTTATGTATATATATTTATATAAATACAAATTGTTAAAAAACAAAAACAAAAAAAAAAAACTCTTTTCTGATACCATTTGTTCCAGCCAAAATCGGTTATATGTGCATTTTTTTCCTCAGCTGGTTGCTTTGGTCTCATCAAACAATTCATCCATTGAATAAATTCTTCCCTTTAGTCAAATGACGTTAAGGTGGTTAAGGCGAGTAAACAGTTTATTGGGGATACTTCAGAGGAAAGAGTCATCTGAAGGTGGGGCGTAAGAAAAGCCCACAAAGGCATCATCTGCCTCCATAACACTGGCATTGACAATGGAATGATCTTGTGACCAACAGATGGAGTTGGGCACCATCTCATCTGTGAATTCTGTGTCAAAGTTTGAGATGTCGCAGAGAGAGCTCTGTAAAAATGGAAAAAGCAGAATAATCATGCCATGATTTAAGTGGTAATACAATTGCAGAACAAATATATTACATCATATTACATTATGTGTAACAGTAAAATGAACCTTTCTGAAAAAACTGAAAACTCAGTTCAAAGGTATTATTTCACCAAAGGAAAAATCACTTACCACTGTAGGCGTGAATGGGGGAGGGATTTTTTTCTGTTCAAGGTCATCCCAGTTGATGGAAGAGAAGAAGCTATGTGCTTTAATCTCATTCTGAAAATGAATAATCAATATAAACTTTAACATAATTTTGCATTTTTAGAAAACACTCCTGTAACATCTGCAGTTAGCATCACTGGCTTGTTCTATAGAAATTGGCCGCCAGAGGGAGCCCAAACATCACAAAATTCTACCACACTCATCATTTGGTCAGTGCAGTGAATAAACCAACTCACAAAGTCCTCCCTGGAGCCCAGTCTGTGTGTGCCGTCTTTTTCCAGCAGACCCTGGAGGAGAGACCAGGCTGTGCTGGATGCACCAGCACGCATCACCAGGGGCTTATGGAGGATGTTGTCGTACATCTCGTGTGTATCCCTGCTGTAGAATGGTGGCTGGAAATTAAAAAGGGTAAATCGCAGTAAGTGAACGTGCCTTTACATTCAGCACTCTAACAAATTCACTATAGCACCCAGTTAATCAAAAACACTTCAGCATTTATCCTACAAATAATCTAAATACGTACAAGGCAGTGAATACATCACTCACCAGACCGAAGAGCATTTCATAGAGCACTGAACCCAGGCACCACCAGTCGACAGTGTTATCATACGGCTGCTTCCTCAGGACCTCTGGAGCTAAGTACTGATAGGGAGCACAAAACAAACATAAAACTGATTATATACCAAACAAATACATTTCAATAGCTGTATAAAGTATACAAGTGTGTATTTCCTACTTAAGAACTTCAACTCTAACAAGGAACACTGTTACGTGTTATATTATTAACTACATTTTATCTAAAAAAAACCAACTTTCTAATCATTACTTGTCAACACTTTTCCTGTGGTTTATGTTTAAAACGCTGGTACTGTCATACCTCAGGTGTTCCACAAAAGGTAGTGGTGGTATCTGACTGGGAAATGCCTTCTTTGCACAATCCAAAGTCCGTCAAAACGATATGCCCCTTTAAACAGAGGACATAGAGACGTTTTTAGACAACATGTGCCGCACAAGCAGCTCATTATCCAAGGGGACTGAGGATTCTATTGTTGCTGCAGGAATGTTGGCCGTAGCACAACTCAGTCAGTCCCATTCACCGGTCCCTCACTTTCTCAATAAGGCTAGGCAGGGAAATCATTAGTAAGAGCTAATCCAATCACACGGACTCTGTCCGACTGGAACTGGAAATGACACTGATGGTGGTGCGATGAATGGGTGCTGTATACGTTGGACTTATGGCCTGGTCTGCAGCTTGTGTTAGGGCACCCAGTGTCGCCCTGAACATGAGCAGCATCCTGTCTAAAACAACATCTAACACAAGGACAAGGGACAGCTGACATTCACCTAGACTTTGATTACATTTATTCCAATTTTCTTTAGCAAAAACAAGAATACTCACTTCATTGTCAAGGAGAATGTTTTCTGGCTTTAAGTCCCTGAAAAAGAGTGCAATAGTAGAAATATAGTAGACTGCAAAACATACTGTATATGGCACTAATATAGACACAATTTAAGCTAGACTGTATGAGTGTGTAAGTAAACACTCGACATACCTGTATACAATGTTGAAAGAGTGAAGATATCCCAGTGCACTGGCCATTTCAGCAATGTAAAATCTTGCCCTGGATTCTGGAAAAGTTCGCTCTCTCTGAAGGTGGAAGAAAAGCTGAAATGGAAATGTTACAGTCAATGATTAATGTGCATGAAATGATTACTGAACTCAATCACTCAGCCACTATACGACGTCCAACAGATGATTTCAAAGGCCACAGATACTGCAGCGCGCATCATCTGATTTTGTAGAAATACAAAATTATTTTTGTCACACTGAACAATGTAGTGTGTAATGTATCTGAATGATAACTTGTCCAGTAGGGGAAGAGACAGATTTACTCAGAAACAATCTGCCTTTAGTCCCTTTCACAGTCCCACATGGCAGGTTTAAAAAGGCTGTTAAAGCAGACCAATACAGGAAGTCCCACAGCAAGTCATTCTTTATTCGACGTAATGTGATCTCTGATAAGGATTTTACGTTTGGGAGCTGTGGTAACAAAGCAAAACAGCACTGAGACATTTCCTTAAAGGAGTTTCAAACATACTTCCTGTATTACTGCTCACTCTTGACCATGTGACTGCTATGTGAGCACATTACTCACGCTCGCAATCACAATACTCAGAATACTCACTTCTCCACCATTGATGAAATCCAAGACGAAGTACAACTTGTCTGTCGTCTGGAAGGAATAATGGAGCCCGACCAGGAAAGGGTGCTTGACATTCTTGAGCAGCACGTTGCGTTCTGCCATGATGTGTTTTTGCTGATTTGAAGAAATTAATGATTTAGTAAGAAAAGCATGACTCATATATGCATGTCTGAAAAATGAGTAAGGCGTTTATTTGAAGTTACCTCTTTTCTGTTGAGAATGACCTTTTTCTGTAAGACCTTGACCGCATAATACTTTCCGTCATGCTTCCTTTTTGCAAGGAAAACCTGTTCACAAGGAAGAGAAAGCTTGTTGAACATTAAACCAACTGTGCAAACCAAGTTATTCCAGATCTGATTCTCACTTCCTACATGGAAAGGCCAAGACACACAGAACCAAAACTCGTTGCTACCCCAACAGAAGCAACACTTAATCAAGAGAATCACGTGAAAGCAAAATATTCATTCTCGCTGTCAAATAAGCAGAAAGCTAATGAACTTACTCGCGTTACATTTTCACTTACCTTTCCAAAACTCCCTTTTCCTATGACTTTTAAAAAGTCAAAGTCTGTGGGTTTTGCACTGAAATGAAAAGAACACATAGAGTTGTTACATAAAGATATATGGACATGAAAAGAAATTAAAAATCTGCATTGTGATAATTTCATTTTCTAAGGGGCATTAGATAACAGAACATACTGTGGATTTCCAGACGGTCCCAGGTTAATGTTTCTTGAGGTAGAGCTGTTCTGTTAAGTAACACAGACAATGTTATCTAGACTGCTCATCAAGACGGAACTGTTTGCTAAAACTGAGAGAGACTGAGGCTTTACTGTCAACAAAAATCAACACTTAAACCCTTTATTTGCTCTACAAAGTGAAAAGGGAAATCTGTTTAAATTAGATCTATTTAACTCCATAGGGTATAGTCTAGAGTCATGACCTTGCAAGATAATGTCGTTTTGTGGCTTTGGCAGGAAACCAGACTGAATTCATCAATGTCTTACTTTGTCGTCTTCATCCTCAGACGCGTCTGAAAAGTGTTTCAATCTGTCCATCAGCAGAAAGCTCCTCACATCTGGACTGCAAAGTTTAAGAGGAACCAATTTATTTCATAGGGATTATTCATTACAAACATTAAATGCGTTAAAAGTGAATGGTGAATTCACTGACACTTACTGGTTACAGAGCTGGGAATGTGAAACTATTCTCTTTATGAACTCGTGGAGCCCAGCTCGTCTTTGTTTGATGAACTCTGTTGGATGGATGCAGTAATAATTACAAATAAATGAAGTCTAATATCTGAAACTGGGCTTCTTTATTATTCTGTATTAATGTGCGGAGAGTAGTTTTAGTATTTACCAGGGTCAAAATTGTCCCCAAATATCCTTTTGGCAGGAATTTTCAAGTTCATAGATGGAAACTGTTTCTTTAACTGCAACAAAGCATGAGAAACCAACAGAGAATCAGGGAAGGATCTGGAAATGCCACTGTCAAAAGTCTGTGAACATCAAATTGAACATTGGCACAAAACCCAGGGCATCAAAGAATTACAAACACTATTGCAAAGTAAAATTTGACTCCAAAAGTGAAAAGCAAAAATGGAAATAGTCGACTACTCACTGTGTTGTAGAGTTTGTCAAATTCTGCATATCGTCTAAAGACAAACCATTCATGCTGTCCAACATTAACTATGACTTTATATACCTAAAATAGAGGAAAAGACAAAATATATAAACATAAATACAAAAAACAAGTTATTCCACCATACACTTTATCTTAGAACGTTAAATGCAAAATCGACAATGAACATAATGATTATACGTACTGTGTAACGTTTTTTCTTCCCTTCCCTCTGCTCATCGTGGCAGGGTATACTGACACTGGGAAAACTGGAGTGGTCCTCCATCTTAGGGTCTTGGCATTCAGAGGTGTAGGGTCACAAATTGATGGTCAGAGGTCCAACTTTTTACGGGTCCCCCTGGGTTTTACTTCAAGTATACAACTGGCCTCATCCCCATTCTGGGTCAGTGCTGCAGAGGAGAAAAGCGAACAGGCCACTCATTTATTTAGGAAGTGAAACTGGTGTTCTTCTGCTGCTCTCACACATTGCATTCTGCAGTGTTACTAGGTGGCGATACAGCCAGAGAAAACAATGCTCCAATATTGACTGAAGCTACACCTGTGTTTATGAAGTGTTTGTTGATATGTGGTTAAACCACACAACCTTAAATAAACTGATAAGCATAAAACAAATATACATACATGTTTATATGCATGTTTATTGTGCAGTGTATGGTTATGGAACCTGTGATTACATTTCTCTGCCTGCAGGACTGAGCAAAAACTACAGCATGGATTTTTATGAGACCTGGAGGAAGGGTATGGCATGGGCTGAGGATGAAGTCCTTAAATTTTGGAGAAGAGCCATAAAAAGGATTGGAGGATAGAACTGTTTAATTCTCTTTAACACTGAAAAAACTGTTTACCCTCAGGATAGTGAAGACCTTTATTACCACGTTAATGCTCAGCTAAACGGAAATAGAAATTAAATGGAAAATGTCACTATCTGTGGTTTGGTTGTGGTTTCATAATGTTGTGGAACAACAAATAGAAACCTTGGCAGAGGTCTATGCTGTCAGAACGCCCTTATACTTCCATCTATTGTGTCACTAGATGATCAAAAATATCATCATATCATCTGGTCCCCCAGGTTCTTCTCTTGGGTCCAAAACGTACTGTTCCAAAGTTGTTTTCATAAACCTTTTATGTCATGGTACAACTTTTTTACTGCTTGATACACAAGGACAACACCTCCACGACTAATCTACATCAAGTCTGTCTGATGTAACATATTTGAATATTTATCGAGCCTTGGATACACAGAATTTGTTGATAGTGAGTGACGTGCAATATCTGCAGGCACAGCCAACCACCCATCACCATCATTCTTAGTCAGGTTAATATTCATTTTTTCCCAAACTGAGTTATTCAGGTCAACTAGTGAAATTCCTGTATTTATTGACATCACAGGAAAAAAGATCAATGTCAGTTTTTTGTCAATTGTTGTGCAGCTGTGTTTTCAATATTTTCTGATGTCACATGTTCTTCGCCAAGAATAATAAAAGTCATTTTCACTGAATGCAAATCTGACATTAATCAGCAGACTTGTCGACTCTTACGAGCATCTTTTGGCTTTGACTGATCAAGGAATTGCTTCTAAAAACCTTGTGTAACAGTTTCTGTGCTTTGGTAAAGGGTAACAATGTTAACAAGAATGCACAAGCAAGAGTCAGTGAGCTGCAACATGACAGCAGGTAGGATCCCACCTCCTGGGCAATCAGGAAATAAAACACTGTGAACTCCCTCTATCCACTGGGCTTGAACATGCATCATTGCTATCTGATTATCCATAAAACTCCACGTCTTGGTTATTTTTTGTTTTTCCCGTTCATGGTACTACCCATCTTCAAAATGATACCCATCTGCCAGAATGATAAATCTCTGTCTCTCCATGTGTTCACATCAAACACATCCTCCCTAACATGTGAAGGCATTGAAGCCCACACTCTTTAATGCACAGTGACACATACAAGCTCGCATGCTGGCTCTGTGACATTTTCGCTTCTTACACTCAGTCGAAAAGCATTTTAATAGGTAGAAGCTGGAATTACAGAATAGGTCAAGAGTAAGACACGAACAACAATGTTTTAAGAGGGAAATAGAGCTAATTGGAATGGTGTAATGGAATCCCATAGTGACAAAAGGATCTTATTGTTATTGGGAGTCTAGAAAGCGAATCAATTTCATTCATTTTATGGAATGAAACAGCACGATATCCGGTGAAGAATAAAAAGTTGAAGCTTTGACAAAATCATGCATACAGAAGCATGTCTCTTTTCTTTCACAAAGAGTTATGCCATGTCTGTTTGTTTTACAGTACAGCTCTTTGTCTGCTACTCTGACTTTGTCCATTGTTTGATGTCGGTGAGGTAAGCCTTGTTTGTCCAGTAGTTTTTCTTTCTGACCACAGCCTTTGTTACTCTCACTTTTGTCTGCTTACAACACATGGAAAACCTGCCCTTGAACAACTTTCCCTGTGTGCTTATTGATCCAGATTGCACCCTAACAGGATGCCTCATTCTCCTCACGTTGGGGGTTAAGGGCAGCAAAAGAGCAGCTCTCTTTAAAATGCATGTGTGCAGCCACAGGGACCTTCATGCCCTCTTTATCACAAGCCTCTCTTTCTCTTTCGTTTCTAATTTAAACTTTCCTCTATCTACGTTCGTCCACACCCTCAAGACAAACCCCAAACACCAGCAGAATGAACATGTTCCTCACAGTGTGTATATATTCATTTACTAAGACCATCTGGTTACAAAACCACTATCACCGTTGACAACGAGCACTATGTTGAACATAATAACATGAATACCAGTGGGAAACCTTCTATACTTTTAAAATTGGACTATTAAACACAAGTTTATGAAACTGGTTTAGTTTTTATGTTTCTTTTTAGTATTTTATGGTATTTGTTTTTTAAATATATAACTGTGAAACACTTCAAGAAGCAATTCTTTAGGTTGGGAAACAATTTAGTGGCATTTTTTATTTTATTCTGTAACAGTTCCACTCTTTGAAAGGTGCTCTACAAAATAAACTTTTCTTACTTGCCTGTATATACTGTACATTAATGGTTGGCTACTTCCCTGAGCTGTTTCACATGTGCATTTCTGCACAGTTAAAAGGCCATGAACAACATAGTGTAGGACCCGCTCTATAACATTCCAGAAATATTTGTGTTCAACTTGGGAAATAACCTACAATCGTGTATTACGTACATTTTCAGCTGACTTTGCTACTCCTTCATATGGAATGCTGCAAGACACCACACCCACAAAGAGTCACTGCTAAATTTGGTGTGACGATAGGAAGCACAGGTTATCATTGCATAATTAGTATAAAAAGAGGGGGAAAATCATGTTACATCCCCAAGCTGAACTTAATGCCCAGCCTTCATGCTACGACATGAATTAACTTGTGCTGACAGGCTGCTACACAGGGATCTAAAATAGCATTCTTCCTGCTCAGCTCAAAAACACATCCTCGCCTGTGGATATCCTAAAAGGATGTTGAACATATTTGTTGTGTGTGAGTGTGAGACTGCATCATGCGTGACTAGCATTGTGGCGAGAAAATCAGAAGTCATCACAGAATGATAAATTGGATGTGAAAGCTCCAATACAAATGTATTCACTTATAAACACAGAAACACAAACCAATGTGACATGAAGCGCTTAGCTGAGTTAACCACACTCAGGTAGGCTCACTGTCAATGCTGCCTGTTACTGGGGGTTTTCCATACCATTGTAAGACTTAGGTGCAGCTCCCAAGACATTTAGGGAACCGCCTAAGCCAAGAGAATGTAAAATCAATGTGCAGAGCATCAACACTAAACAAATGACCTTTCCCACATAAACTACTGTCATTGGTTCCCAGTGGACAACTTAAACGATTTTTGTTTTTAAGTTTTTCGGAAGTTGTTCATTATTTATCTCATGTGCAAAGGTGGGTTTAGTAATAATAGTTGGGAAAAAAAAAACGCTGTGAAATTAGAATTTTCGGTTCTTGTGAGAGGACCCTAAATGCACCCCCCAGCTGGGCACCTAAAACACTGGAACCTACAGAGCACAAAAGCCCCCTGAAAGCTAAGGGAAAACCCTGGTGACAACTCTGCAAATGACAATTTATGATACTTGACAACAAACCCAATATAAACATCTCACCCCATTGTGACTGATGAAAGTGCAGTGTGGTTCACTACGTACCACCGACCTCAGCATGTGGATAAATTCCTACCCTTAACCGTGACTGTCCCGACAGCTTACAGACATGCATGGTCTGCAAACTGTGGTTTGCACTTCCTTTTAGAAACAGGTCTGAATAAACATGCAGGAAACTAGCAAATCTCTTGGTATTCTCTAGCTGAACACGGTATTTTAAACTATTCTGGCAAAAATGTTATTGAATCCTTTCTTCCTATCATTTGAAACATCAAAGCTGTTATAAAAAAACATGTTCCTCATAACCACCTGTTACATCAAGCCACCGGCTGTGAGTCTCCAAATTTCATAATAAACAAAAGCAACAAATTAGATTTCCTGTTGATTTCTAAAGCATTCAAATATTGTCAGCTGAGGGAAAAGACTACGGAAATTGGCATCACTCCTGTCACTTCAAGTCTATTCAACTTTTTAAAAAGATGTTGTGCTTTCACATGAACATCAATCAACTGCCTCTAGCCATAACGCACAGCTGAATCAACATATTCAATAAGATGGAAAATAATCTTGACATCTTTTAAGGCTTGGCACGTCATTTAACTGAGTAAACAACACTGTACCTACTTCTGTTTTGTGAGCTCTGTAGTTTGGGGCTGAACGTGTACTTACACCTTTACAAGTTTTACACAGATCACGTGTATTACAGGAAAAAGCAGAGCCTCTCCAGCCGAGGAGTGAGGAAAAACGGAGCCAGAGGAGGGAGGAGTTGGATACAAACAAATAATATACCCACCCGCACACCTACACAGACAAAATGAGCGATTTTGTCCAACAAACTCCAGTGTGTAAAGTACACAATAAATACCAGAGTAGAGGCTCATACAGCCTGTGATGTGAGCTAAACAGTGATCTCGTTTACACAAGTTTGTTTACACTGAGTTGCTATGTTTAAACTCTTTATTGAACAGTGAAGGTTAACGTTATTTGGCGTTTATGCCATTCAGACCCACAATAATTCCTCTACTACTACATACAAAACAAAACCATACTACTTATGTTCCACTGTGACAGGTTTAATAAACACTTCTCTATGCTAGCCAGCGCTACATTAGCAAAGAGCAAGGTACGTAACATTTACATGAACATCACGTACCTTACAGTATTTCGATGCAGTGGTCATCTATTTTCTTACTTCCAGCGGGGTTGTTTCGCAGTACAACATTCACTGTCAATATACACAACTTTTGGTCCGTATTAGATAAAACTAAACACCACAAACCTTCCAAACGTGAGTGTATTTTCTTCTTGCTACCCATAAGCGTCCATCAAGTGAGAGAAGCAGGAAACATCAGCCGTCTCCTGGCTATTGAAAGTTCCCATGAAAATTTTGTCACGGGACCTCGGAGATACAACCGTCCATCAAGGTACACCAAACGGAGCATGCGCACTTCCGCTCCTGCGTTTCAAAATAAAACCAGACACTGGCTTCTATTACTACAGAAAATCATCTAATTCCATCAATCACACAACATCTCTGGTCTCACTATTTTCCTGTTCACCTTTCCTTTAATTCTTCTTTTTTTCTTAATTCTGTAATTCTTCTTCAAATGCTGTTCTATCACACATCCCTCCGGACACTTTTCTCCACTCCGCCTCTCTTCTTCTTTACCTTGCATGCAACCTCACTGCTTCACACACCCGCCCCCATATTTCCTCCACCTGCTAACTGCTCTCACTACAGATCGCAAAGTCATGTACAAACATCATAAACCCAGACACTATCCAATTAGATTAAAACAGAGGAAGAGGTTTACACCAATGACTTTCCACTTTAATTGAATTTCTGAGCTCTACTCTTGCACAAACCTAAATGTCTCTGTTTTTAATGATCCCAAATCTGTTTAAGGGCCTTATATGTCATACTGGCGGTGTAAAAATTATTTAGACACTTTGTCGTTAACGTACTCCACTATAATAAATGTCATTAGCAAACAGTCTACAATCATCAGTCATTACAGGGCAGTGTCATCTGTGTGTGCATTTGTGATAATGTTAAAACACCATAACTCCTCAACAAACAGCGTGAAGATGGTCAAACTAGTAATGTTGACAATGCCCCACCCTGGTCACATATTAATCTAAAAAGTTCAACATTATATGATTTAAAAGTTTGCACTATCATACTATAATAAATACAGTTACGATGAGTGATTAAACTCAGAAGTAATGTTGGCTGTGTCCCCCTATTGGTTACCCATTAATTTGGGGTCAAAAGGTCAAAATTACAGTCTACTATGAAGGCATTTAGGCATATAGTATAACCTCACTGGGATTCAGGTTTGCATGCTGATTTTCTGTTTATATGTATATTTGTTTTGTGTGTCATATTTGAGAAAACACAATTCTACATATAAAGGGAAATTGAATAGGATATTCTAAACATGTACCAGGTGTGGGTCAACACCTCTTTGGGTGTAGTCTAGTAAGGCAGTCAGTGTTGTACTGTATGATGTTTTTGGATTAAGATCTGTGTTGCATTAATGTGTTAATTGCGTTGCGCTCAGTAGTAATAATGCCATAAAATGCCATAATGATGGTTGAATCCATAGCAAAGCATTATGTTTTAAGTCTGCAACGCTCCTACCCTGTGAGATCCATTTATTAATATATGGTTAGTTAAGTGTTAGTTTTTAATAAAGGAAAATTACCCTTTTTTCCTGTAAAGTAAGAATTTATTCAGTTTATGATGAACATTAAAAATTAACACTTTTGGATTTTTGTGGTTTTCACTGTCAACAAGAAGGGTACTACAAATTGGGTGAAAATTGTTACACAACTGGGTGATAGACTGCTGCAATTTAATGGAGCGATTATGTGAAACTTATTTTGAGAGGTGTAATATTTTTTTCCGGTTAGGTTGCTGGTTTGGTGTTGAAATTAACAGTTTCAGACACCTTTATGCTCAGTAGATGTCAAACAGCGCCATCTACTGGCATAGAGGCTGAATGCCTGTTACTGCATGTAGACGTATGTTTATATTGTTTTATAATTTTTATTTTAAAGAAGTTCCTTTTAAAATAGAGGAATCGGGTTCAGAAAAATATAGCTACAATGTTGATACTACACTACATAGTATCACGGAATAGAGAGGTTTTAAGTCTTTATGAACCAGTTTCACTGCAGACATTATGACTTGTGAAAACATACAGGTATTATTGGTATCAGTTTCAGACCATTGAAATGCTGAATCAGTTCTGGAGTTACGAAACGGAACAGACTCATTATTAATCATACCAAAAACACATGGGCTGCGCTTGGTCTTAAAAGCCAGATGTCTGTTGTGAGAAAAATGTTTCTTTCTTATCAGACTTATTTGGAAAGAATACACGCCCTGGGCCAGTATCTTTCACACTACTATCTATGCAGACGCATTGCACCATTTTCAAAGTCTGTCTCCAGCTGTACATGTCTACAGGAGATATGGAAATAGAAAGCAAAAGTGATTCTGTGATGAAGTTGTGCCTGATCCTTGCAGAGGGGTTAACAACTAATTTCTCAATTGTGGCAAATTATGACTGGACGGATGCGTGAAACTAATTGCAAAAAGACATGATTTCTGACCACAAGATGTCAGCAAAGCACAGTTTAAGCCAGCAGTATTAGTGAAGCTTGTCAAAACGAAGAAATGGGCTGCAGATATTAGTTGCTGATAATATTCTGTACCATTCTGGTGGTGAGTAGGATTACAGGTGCATCATCACAGTAAAATCATAACTATCTTATAATATGCATTGCTCACCATTGATTTAAAATTGTATTTGTACCGCAACTAGGACAACTTTATCCAATTTCAACACAATTTGTCAGTTTACAGCTCAAAGTTTTCCTAGAGGGTTTCACAATCTGTATGCATCTCGATTACGGAAATAAATGCTCTTTCATGGTATACCAGTGAAACAAATTACGTGGCTGAGAACTCCCGAAAACCCCCCCAGGGCCCCCAAAAGTCCCCTCACCCGACTTTGGCCAACACCACCACCTCCATGCAGGCGATCACAGCCCATGTGACTGCCATGATGTCTCCGCCTACTAACAGTTTCAACCAACCAAACTAAACCTTCGCCTGCCTCTTAGTTTGTGATTCTGGCCAATCAGAGACGAGGCCGCCTGCGCAGAGGGCTGGGCGCGAGAATCGGCGGGATGGACAAAAATCATAATGTACAGACAAACCGAGGCAAAAGACCCGCACAGCAAGTCATCAGAGTTATACGTTAGGCTCTTCGGCAGTAATTACGACTGTTTATTTCGGGATTTTAACTCCTAAACAACTACTAGAAGAGGAGACAACGACGCATTTCTTTGATAAGATGTTGTCGACACTAATTCCGCCTTTCGTATACAGTGGGTAATGTTGTGGACTGTACAGTAAGTTAGCTTTCTGGCTAGCTCAATAATGCTAGCTAGATGCTGCAGCGTCTCAGAAGAAACGAGTAATGACTGACAGCGATTTCTATGGATAAACTTATATTATTGTGGGATTTTGGAGAGCTGCCAAACACAGGTTCGTCGTTAAAAAAAGGATAAATCGTCTGACCGACTGTCATGGAAACCTTGAAATCACGCAGGTGGGTGCCTACTGTGGTTGTTAATACTGTGCTTTTTTCATTATTTGGGTCATGCCTTTCAGCTCTTTCATTATTAAACTATGACAAAGGTAGGATGAAGCGCTGAGATCCTTATCCAGATAATGCATTGTAGAAATTGACACTGCAAACGTTTCATATTTCACCTCACATACAGTGTACATGCACCTGCACTGTGACTAAGTGCAGCTTATGCCATACTCGGAGCTGCAAGGAGTGCATATGGTAGAAACACAGTAATTAATGCTTAATAGTGCGGGCATCTTAGCCTGAAAATAAGTCTGGAAAGTCTGGGATGTATAAACAGTTAACGATATATAGGACTGGATATTTAAAATTTTAATTCTTGGAACGTGTAATTTAAAACATAGACTTCATTATTGACCTCTAAATGTTATAGCAATAACTCATAGTAAATGATCTAATTTGCTGATTTACAATGGAAGCGCGCAGCTCATTGTCATAAAGCAGTTATGCAACATCATTAGTAATGTATTATCACACCAGGCTTGGATCACTGTGTTTCTACTAAGAAAAATTATGTGAAATGACAGTAATGACTTGTGAGTTGCCAGACACCTTTGTTTTTGAGAAACCATAATCTCAATGGGCAAGTTGGTCAAAACAGATCAGTGCTTCGTGACACTGACAACAGCTGGATGCACAATAGCATATACATACTTACCATTCATCACTCAATCAAGTAGATAATTTACAAAGCAAAAATGCAAACCCTTTCTAGTTTCATATTTCTAGTTTTCACTTTTCATCATAAATAAATCATGTGTGGTACAATTAGACAGATGAACCCCTTGTAGGAATTACTTTGGGAGATGTTTTGTTACTTTAAAGGTTAACTGAAAAAAATAAGAGCTCAACAATAAAAGTAGTCAGTCCACTGTGATGAGGTAATTGTGCAAATGATACAAACAGGGTAATAATAAAATTTCATTTGCTTATATCTAACCCCTACTACCCACTCCTTACTTTCTCATCTGAGTGAAATGCACAGGTTTCTGTTTTTGATAAGTGCAGCTCAAGGCTTGACTCAGGAAATATACCTCCTGTATCTTATCTGATTAAGTTTAATCGGGCAGCAAAGACTGACCATGAATGGATACTTCAGTGGCTGAAAATATGTTTTATTCAAATTATGGACTGTTATATAAGTTTTTCAAAGTTGGACCGTTAGCACTCCCCCTGCAGTTCCCCTGACCACACCCCATCCTTCATTTAATGACACACACATATTCACACACAAACACACCTCTGTAGGTGAAAGAGCTGTTTATGTGGAGTTACCCCTATCCTCCAGCTTCCTTTATGCCCCTCCTTCATGCGCAGCCATAGGTCCAGACTTACATCCAAGGGAGGGAAATGGGCCACACTTGCAATTCTATTTTTTGAGTCAGAAAAACAAGATTTTTTTATTCACTAGTTTATATAAGACCTTGGGAATATTCTTGTTTTCCCTTTGTGTGTTTCAAGCGTGGGAATCAGCTCATAGAAACCTTATTCTTCATCTACTAAAAGCAGCTCCCTAACCCCTAAGACTATGTTGCTCAGCAGCAAGTTTTATGCGAGCGCTGAAGTACGCTGTTACCTGCCAACTTCTTGTGTCAGAAGAGTGGAATCTGATGGTGTTGTATGCAGTCCCACTCATACTGTGCAATACTCTAGTGTACTGCAGTGTGAGTAACATATTAATGACACATTAAGTGTTGATTTTGTATTAATCAAAAGTTGACAGGCTCACTGCATGGAAAAACTGAGTATTGCTGTGTTTTTATGTTTGGCTGGAGTTGCATATTTGCTTGTTTTAGCTGTGGCAATGAAACACAATCAGTGAGTGTATTTGGTGACTTACATACACACTGAAGTTAAATGAACCAAAAAAAACAATAGCTTGGTTAATAAAATCTGCTCTTTTCATATCCCTTCCTTTTCCTTTTACATTGTTCATTCATGTAGCAATGATGACGATGAAGAGCTACACTCCACAGACCCAGAGAGTAAAGAGAAGAGCAAAGACAAAAAAATCCTGTGCAAAGTAAAGTGGTCTCGAGACGAGGTAAGTTAAATATAGAGAGTGGTAAAAGAAACAGGCTCATTTGCATGTTATTAGAATGAATGATATATGAATATGTTGTACTGTATCAGAATTTCCTTACAATAAGAATTTGTGTATATACGTGTTATACGGAAGCTTTAAAATTTGCAGAATAAGTTAATAACGTAGAGAACAGAAAGTGTCTTATGCTTATCTTTTCTTTTTCTCACTGTGTCTTAGGACGAGAAGCTAAAAAAGCTTGTAGAGCAGCATGGAACAGACTCCTGGAAATTAGTAGCTAACTTTTTTCCTGTAAGTATTAACTACATTAATGTCCCTATGATCATAAAAATTATTCAGTAATGTCATAATTATGTTTGGTTAAAAAAATTGGGGTGTTTTAAACAGTGATGGTAGTGGGTGATATGACAGTGGGGACAGATTTCTGTGCAGCTGTCAGAAGTAGGTGTAACTGTCAAGTAGTGGTGTGTTGTAATGAGGTGTTGCACTTGTGTGGTTCTGTCACAGGGGAGGACAGATGGCCAATGTCAGCACCGCTGGCAGAAGGTGCTCAACCCAGAGCTGGTGAAAGGACCCTGGACAAAAGAGGAGGATCAAAAGGTAAGGCGAGATAGGAGTTTCCTGTTCTGCACACAACAAAAGATTGACAAAATACGCAAATGATAGGGGACACATAGGAAGCTGCAGGGAGTGTCAGGAAAAGCCTGATCTAGGTGAAAGAACACAATACAAAACAAGAGCCACAATGTACAATGTAACTTTTATTCTCATGTTACAAGAGCTGTGCACATGTGCAACCTCAGTTCCCTCCAAAACTTTCTTTTCGCTTTTTTTTTTTTCCCCAAAGTAAATGCTCCACTACGTCATTCCTAATAAAACACAGACTTTCCAAGGCTCTAGTATAAAGTCTGTACTAATATTATCTGCCTAAGCTCTAAGATGAACATGCAGTCCATAAATGGATCAGTGTTCTTCGAAGAATGGTGTCTCATTCTTCCCAAAACTTGGCACCATTTCGGAAACACAAGCTGATCATTAATAGTCGGGGCTGCCTGCAGTGAGATCACAAGATATTTCAGCTGTGACAGAAACACCCAGACAAGCTCTAGTGCCGCTGTTGTGTCTGCAGTACAGGTTTTCTAAACTGTGATGCTACTGTTGACTCTCGCAGGGTTCCTACAGGTACTTGAAATCCTTGAAAATGCTTGAATTTCAATGTTGTTTTTTCAAGGTCTGGAAAGTGCTTGAATTTTAGTTTAAGTGCTTGAAAGTGTTTGAAATTATAACTCTGTGATGTGATTTATTTATTTATTTGTAATATTAACTCTGCCAGGTTAGATGGAAAGCCAAAGAGAGAGGTCATACATTTTGAAAAATAAAACTTCATGTCAAAAAAGAAAATTACCAGGTGCTCTCAGGTCAACTCTAGGTACATTTGGTGTGCCTGAAGAACGTGAAGCGGCTTCCCTTTTTTGGATTAAACTTTGTGTTCTCCTTTAATTTCTAAACTTTTTGCTATTATGAAACATCATTTTAGATGTTTATAGCATAATACAAAGTATATCATTGTGATAAAAAGTGAAAAAAAAAATCATGTATTCGTGTAGATATGTAGTTTACCCCAGCGACAAGGTGCTGGGCTGGAAAACTTTGAAAATTACCCTTAAAGTGCTTGAAAAGTGGTTGAATTTGACCTTGTAATATGTGTATGAACCCTGAATTGAAAGCCTTATTGTAATAGCCACACATCAGAAACCAAGACTGACCTTCAATCTGTGTCTTTCATTGGTGTCCGTACAGGTTATTGACCTGGTACACAAGTATGGTCCCAAACGGTGGTCTGTGATTGCAAAGCATCTCCAGGGAAGGATCGGAAAGCAATGCCGTGAACGGTGGCACAACCACCTCAACCCAGAGGTGAAGAAGTCTTCATGGACTCAGGATGAAGATCGGATCATCTACGAGGCCCACAAACGGCTGGGCAACCGCTGGGCAGAGATCTCCAAACTTCTTCCTGGACGGTAATAAAAGTTGACACAAATGCATTTCACTGTGTTCACGTAAAGTATGAAACATGTCATTTTCAATATGCACCAATGTCTGTAACAGGACAGACAACTCCATCAAGAACCACTGGAACTCTACGATGAGGAGGAAGGTGGAGCATGAGGGCTACCTGCAAGACGGCTGCAAGCCTTTTACTTCTTCTCAAACTGGAGGGAAGAGACGCCACAGACCATGTCCTCCTGCACCAACAGAGCAACAGCACTGCGACGGCAGCCCCCTGCCCATGCCAGCACCAAACCAGGTTTATTCACTGAATAAAAAAAACATCATTAGAATATATATTTTTTGTGTCTTTTTGTATATTTGGTGAATTTTGACTTGAGTGCCATGCTGTGTTTCAGATGGGAGCATATCCTTATGATCCTCACAGTGGACACTTGATGGACGGTCATCCTGATAGTTCAGGCTTCATATCGGTGAGTCTGTATGTTTAGGTTTTTTGCATGCTAGTGCTCACATTCCTTATTTTCCGGACTGTGTCTGTAGTATCTCTGTCATTGCTAACTTTGGACTTCAAATCAAATACTTGAACGTCCTCTGATTTTCACCTAACCATCAAAGACTGATAAAGGGCTAAATCTCAAATTCTGCCTGAAAAAAATGTTCTGTGTAAATCTGTTTGTTTGTTTTTCCTGGTTTTCTTAACTTCTTCCTTTCCTCCTATCCTCTCGACCTCTCCTCCCTGACATTTGTTTATTCCAGCCATCCTGCCTGGATGATCCCGACAGAGAGCAAAGAATTAAGGAGCTTGAGCTGCTGCTTATGTCAGCAGAGAATGAAGTCCATCGACAAGTGCAGTGCAGAGGTCCATGTGTAAGAACACACTCTGGATGTGTGTTAGCATACGTAGTCAGCACAGCCTGCGTGTGTTTTTAGCTTCCATACACTGGAAAAAGTTTAATAAGGACAGTTTTTAACATTAAATATTTGACCTAATTGAGCTTTTGGTCTTAAAATCTAACAACATAAAACTAAAAAGAAAAGAACCTTACATTTTCTGCATCACAAAATAACTGACACTTTGTTTCATTGACTTAAATTTAAAATCTCTAAACAACATTTTCTTTGCTTTAATAAAACAAGATTTTAAGACCAAATTACTTGGCGCTATAGACTTTTTGCAGTGTATTCATGTGAAACTGAAAACTAGCTTGATTTGCTCGTTATGTAGTGTTGCTATAGTAACTAGCTTCCCATGTCGCAACTCAGACTGGCCTGAAGCTGTGCTTGAAAGCTGCATCTCCTCCATCACCATCGATCCCAACATGAACCCTACCTCCTTTTTCCCATCCGTGTCTTCCTCCTGTGGCCTCGCTCAGTCGGCAGTTTGGTTTTAAACTAAACACTAATCTGTTGATACCTTTCTCTGTCCCTCAGCACATCTCATTCAATCTCTTCATTTAATGTCACATTCTTTACTGTCAGTGGCTTTATATTGTACGACTGAGTAGCGCATCATCATTGTCTAATTCCATATATGTGAAAGAGTTGCAGAAGCTAATAGTGTTATCTCCTCCTTCTCCTCAGAGCTTGGATCAGTACTCGGCCTGGTCGGACAGTGTCTCAGATGACACACTGACCACAAGTAGCAGCAGCCTGGAGGACCAGGCCGAGGGAAGGTCCTGGAGGAGCTCTGAGATCCCACAGGGACCTCCAGCCCAGCCTCCGGTGTCCCCCAGCAAGTTCCTGGCTGTAGAGGCTAGCACTGTGCTCTCGACGTTGCAGACCATCCCAGAGTTTGCAGAGACCATGGAGCTCATTGACTCAGTGAGTAACAGGACGGGACGGGCAGAGAAGAGCATTTCAGTACACGGTCAGTCAATCCAAAGTCATGAATGTATTAAAGATCTACTGTAGATGTGTTTTGCTCTGCAGGACCCTGTGGCATGGAGCGAGGTGGCCAGCTTTGACTTGTCAGAGACAGGGACACCACCCAGACACAACCAGGCAGGCTTCACCGCCCTGCTGCAGGAGAGGACAGTTGACAATTCACTGGGCTATGCCGTCAACACTCCAGCTGCCGCGTCCAACCGGGGCAAGAACTGTGCTCCATTTGGTCTGGGCAGCGCTGCCTCTCTGACCCCCGTTAGCTCATCCAAACCCACACAGGCTTCCACAGGGAGGAAAAGGAAAAGAGAGAGAGGAGAACCATCTCCTTTGTGTGATCGGACCTGCTCCTCCTTCTTGGAAAATATTTCAAATTCACCCAAGAAAACGCCCACAAAATCACTGCCGTTCACTCCATCGCGAGTAAATATTTTTTTTCTGCTCTTCACATACCACAGTCCTCATTTCACCAGTCTGGGTTGTCAAAGAGTTGACGTGATGCGGTTGTTTCCACAGTTCTGCAACATATCAGGGGCTGAGCATCTGAATCTGGATAACCCTGCCCTCACCTCGACTCCTGTGTGTGGCCAAAGGTGTCTCCTCAACACACCTCTTCACAAAGAACTCACACCTAAGCACCAGAAAGAGAATGATGGGTAAATATACAGTATATGTACAGGAAATGGACAATCACACAAATTCTGCCTGAAACTTACATTTACACAATTTTGCTTTTTCATCTCACTTTCTAAATGAATGTTTAATGTCAACCATTCAGTTCCAGGACTCCTAAATTTCGTAAGACTGTCATGATTCCAACACCAAGGACGCCTACTCCTTTTAAAAACGCTTTGGCCGCCCAGGAAAAAATGCACGGGCCACTCAAAATGGAGGTAAGACTTAGTCCACGCATCTGTATTTGAACACTGCTTACAGTTTCCTGCTCCTGAGCTTGCATTCATTCCTGGGTGTATTTCAGCCTCAGCCCCTGGCCTTTCTAGAAGAGGACATACGAGAGGTTTTGAAGGAGGAAACCGGAGCGGACATCTTCAACAGAACAGACCTCCAGCCAGACTACAGAGCATGGAAACATAACGTATGTAAATGTTACAGGAAAGATTAACACTTTTCTGAACTCAAGCGTGGTTGAATTTTGGATCTTTACTGTTATTTATTTATTTATTTATTTTTTTGATGTTTAATGTCAGCTGGATGGCCCAGCTAGAAAGGTGCGCAAGTCTCTTGTGCTGGACCCATGGGGGAAAGACTGCCTAAATGTCCAGCTCTTCCAAGATCAGCTCAACGATGCACAAGTAAGTCACTCTGGGCATCTGTGATAAGAAAACAAAAGCAAATAAGTACAGCGTTATCCTGTTTTGAATGTTTCCATATTAAATAAACACAGTCTATTGTTATGTACTGATTCCAACTCAAACATATTTTAGATTCCAGATGAGAGTCTTATGACGAGCGCTTCACTGATCACCACAAATCCTGAGCAGGAGGAGTGCAGCCGCTCATTGACCTCTTTAACTGAGGAGCCCCCCTTCATCCCCATACATACAAATAAGCCCCCCGCCTCCCAAAAAGCATCAAAACACACGTTACAGGTACTCAGCGAGCACTAGCACCTCTTTAAATGGGTTCTATACTGACATTTGTTAATTGTACCGGTTTGGCAGTTATTCTTTACAGTTGGTGATTTTCTTTTTTTTTTTTTTTTGGCAGCTGAGTGACTGGGAAGCAGTGGTTTATGGGAAGACAGAGGACCAGCTGATCATGACAGAACAGGCCCGTCAGTACCTGAACCCTTACCTGCCCTCTGGCTCTACCTCAAGGGCCCTTGTGCTTTAAAGCTCTCCCATCACTGCACAGGCAACGCTCCACCCGTCCAACAAATAAAGCCTCTATCGAATCCAGTAAGAGACAATCTGGTAAATAGAATTTCTTTTCTTTTGAAGCAGAAATGCACTGCCAAGGACATCCACAAAAAAGGCATGGCTGCTGCTATTGTTTTCCACATGTTTCTAGGTCACTGCCCAAGTAGTTTCTTGTTGATAGATGTTTTCTGTTTGGCCTTTATTTTGAAGACACTCATCCTGACAACAGTAGCAGTTTTGTAAAGATAAAAATGGCTAGATTTTGTTCTGCACTAGACAGTCAAGATGAAAAGACCTGCACATACAGTAGGCTGTAGAAATAGCGTGTTTATTACTAGCAGTGGCTGCTTCTGAGTTTTATATTTTTAATATATTGTCAAAATGGAAACAAATGTCATTTTATGATGTAACGCTACTCATTGTGCATCTCCTCCAGCTTGTTTTGCTAAACTGCCCCACTGCTGTTATCAGATAGAAACCACATAACTACAACTGACACAGATTTGTTTTAATCATGTTCTTTTTCCTTTTTTTTTCCTTTTTTTTTGACCAGCTTAAATTTAAAGGAGTTAAGAGACACATCAAATCTCCAGTTTAAAATCAGCCAATCAAAAAAGCAGTTATGTGTTTTTTGTTTTGTGACAGCAGTGTTTACATTGCTGAAAAGGCCTATAAATGGTGACGTTTTTGAGGTTGGAAATAGGACGCTGTCAGTATTGCACTACTGAGTTGATTTTGCTGCTGAAAAGGTGCAGTGTTTCTAAGGGCAAACTGGATAGCACTTGTGATGGTATATTTTTAAACAACGCAACATTTCCTTTCTATGGCCATAGTGTCCATCGAGACATCGGTTGAATGTATTTCATTGCAATGTACATGTGTAAGAACCTCAAAATGGAAGGGTACCTTTATGTTTATTTGTTTATTTATTGTCTGACAGCTCTAAAGCTTAGATATTAATATAAATCGGACACCAGACGTTTTTAAGAAGTTTAACTTTGCTGACAAAACAGCCTAAAAACCCTCATTTCCTCTACAGCTCTCTGTACTGAAATGGTCACCGTTGCTTTGGTCAGACGTATCAGGTAGACGCTGACCATGTTTTTCATATCATCAGTGTTCTACAAGCATTTGATCGAGAAGGATTTACTTTTTATGTGAAGGCTGTAGTTTTTATTTATTTAATGTCTACTAATTTATTTATTTCTAAAAAAAAAAAACATTTAAGAGAAATTATTGAAGAATTCTATTGCTTTCTCTTTCAAAATCAGGATTGGGCTACCATTAATTTTCACGACTCCAAGTTAGAAGAAGTACACATGCACTGCCACTAATGGAATATCTTAATATCTGACCAAACAAGATCTAGAAAATAATCATTGTGTAGTTTTATCTGTGATCTTGTAACATATACATTACAGTAGGTAGGACATTTTTCCCTTAAATTCATGTGTTCTTCTCTAAATAGGTAGCAGGACACCATCTCCGACCTCTAATCATAGACAAATTGCACTTTTAACTCATCATTTAATATGTCTGATTGTTCATTCTGATGATGTAGCTGTTGTCAGTTTTTTTAATGTTCTTTTTTTTTGCGTGTGTGTTAGATGGACATCTCCCTGTTTGTTAAACTAAATGCAGACATTAAGTTCATGCTGCTTGATTTTACAATGTTTTTCTGTTCTGCTGCAGAAACGCATATTTTAATACACCACAACGGAGCATTGCATCTGAAGTTTTTTACACAGATATTTTTGGGCAAAATCAACCCTAAACTTTTTACAGTCAGTCATGTCTGGTATCCCAAGGTCTGCAGCAGCCAGTGACTCAAATGAACGACATATTCTGCTGAAACACCCTCAAGATACACCCCGAAACTCTTAACCTTCTCACTGATTTTACACTCTGCATAAGAACAAACAGCTTATAATGCTACATATGTGAATCTGGACACACGTTGGTGTGATCCTGAAGAAATGTACTGCACTGTGCTTCCATGGTAACAAGCTGATTTATGACACTTTTTTTGATAATACTCAAAAAACGTTTTGTAACCTGTTATATATATCTCAGACTGTTGAAGTAACACTACAGCTATAAATGGTGTTCTCTGTATTATCGGCATTAGAGGATCCAGCATTAGTTATAATCTGGATTATCCAGCATTAAGCATTGGAGTGAGAATAAGAAGGGAATCTTGTCAGGGAGATCATGTGAAAAGATCAGGAGAATGCACAACTCAAACAGAAAGTAGACTAATATTGACATGAGGCATTTGGATCTGAATCTGGTGGCTGAGATTTGTCTAATCTGTATATATTTGTGTTTATGTGTTATGTCGATTGGTTTGACTTGTGTTTGTACATTCCATTTGTAAGTCAGAGTTAATATGTTTGTATGTTAACATCACTTGGCCATGTAACATCATAGGTTTTGAGGGAATTAAGTATGTATACATGATAGTCGCAGTTGTCATATACTACTGTAGTCATGCATGAGCAATACACAAAATGCTGGATTTTGCTTTCATATACAAGGTGAATCACAATTGTAACACTATATTTTGTAGCATTTTCAGTTGAAATCATAACCAAGGTACCATAGAAATCCTGCCAACTGTCTTTGTAACCTTGTACTTAATTTGGAAAATAAATGCATTTTTTGCATGATGTCTATTGTATATAACATTGCTTCTGTTGCATTTGTCCATGTCTTTATTTGAGCGCTCTCAATTTAGTCTACAATGTAATAAAGATTTCAGCTGACCCCTTATTTTTCTTGACGTGCTCACAGCGGGTACAGCGATATATTGAGTTCTTGCCAGAAAGCGTTTCCTCGCTGAACACAAATCTATATCGCAAATCTATTGTGTGTTTGTCACATGGGCTCAGGTGGAGCTGACGTCCAGGCAGGTGAACTGAGGAGTGATGAAGTGGTTTCAACCGAATCCCCCTTTCATGTATGTACATATATGTTGGGATACTGTCAACTTGGCCTGGGGTCCAGCGACACGAGCCCCCTTCCCCAGAACAAGAGGCCTCTCCACAGGGTCAGCTGCTGGCCCTAAAGGGGCCCACTCACCCATGACTTAATGCCCCCAGGCTCTTTTGTCCTCGGGGCTGTTGGTTTTACAGGCCCATTCACTCAATTGCCCCCCAAATGGAGGGAAGTAAAGAACATGACGACTTGCCTTATGCTGAAGGAGCAGCAGTGCACATGCATGCAAACAATGTGCACGTAAACACACAGGCGCCACATGCACGCCACGTCCACTTAATCAATCTGTCTCCCCTCGCACTCATTCTCGTACAAGAGGGTCTTTTGTTCTTGCGTGACCCACACTAAGAGTTTAAAGATGTCAGGGACCTTTTCCCTCTTAATTGGTTATTGGCAGCAGATCTTCACCTTATGCTTCCTGCATGTGTTTAAGGGACGCAGCCCTCAGATTAAAACAGTGAGGGCAAATACCTACTGCGATTTTAATTGACCTATTAAATGTACACATTTTAGATTCATGTGGGAGATGTATTTACAGTCTTTAGGAAATAAAAAGTGAAGCCTGATCTCTTCAATTACATTTGTCAGTACATGATTTAACCCACAGGGGTCTGAGCCTATTTTGACCATTTTTTTAATGCCTCTGACTTTGCCTTTATAGACCACATACGAGGGTAATTCAAAAAGGTCTAACACAAATTAAAAAAAAACTTTATTTTTGAAAGTAACAAAATTATTTTTCTACATAACATCCACCTACGTCAATACACT
>JAPQRQ010000014.1:18754212-18771824 GCA_037367365.1 Apogon talboti | reverse complement strand
AACACAGTGTGGATAGGACACTTTTAGGCGGGAGAGTTCGCAGCTCTGTGTTGTGTACGTGTGTGTGCATGTGTGTGTTTGTTAAAATTGGACCCTGGTCTTTCTACCCTAAATAGGTCACTGTTTCCACTTGTGTGTGTGTCAACACCATGTGAGGTAAGTCAGGCTCCGATTTGACTGGGCACAGGACGGGTTTTACAGCAACACATACAGTGAATGACTCAAGTCGGAAATGAAACATAAATCTACACATTAGGGCCTTATTACATTAGAATAAAGCACTGTCATCTATATGTAGTACACTAAATACATTGTGCTCTCAGGTAAAAACAGGAGCCATTAGCTATTCAGTAACATTTGTCCTTATTTCATCACAAAAAGCAAAATCTCCATAAGATGAAATATCATAACCTGAGGCAATATAAGTATGTATTTCACTTATTTCAAGCTTTCTTGCCTTTAAATATCTTAATAAAATATAAGTTACTTGTTTCAAGTAATATACTGTAAATAACAGATTCTCTCTTTTATATTTCCTGTTTCACTCTCAAATGTTTGTCTTTCTGCACTTTACTGTTGTAAACACTGTCATTTCCCCACAGTGGGGTCAATTAAGTCATATCTATCTTAAGTAAAACAATAATTGAAATGTGACTTACCTGAATGTTAAAGCTGTTTGATCAACATTGGAAAGTAGAGTCAAAATGTAAAGTATCTTATATCTATATACTATTTATATATACTATACTTCCTAAACATGTAGCATTGATGATGCCTCCAAGCCTTTGCTAATTTGTTTTCCAACATATTGACCAAAAATAAATCTTTTCTGTGTTTAGTACTCTGAATTTGATTTTATTTGGCTGCTGTAATTCTGAGAAGGTGTTAATAATGTTCATGTTACTGTTTTTTTAGTTTCTATTGTTCATACACATACATACTTTACATAGTATATCAAATTTTTTTTGTGTCTTATGTTATTATTGTAAAACTAAAGTTTCAAATGTGAATGTGCCACGATATTTCCTCTCCTGTTTGTGACAGTGAGAGTCACAAGCCTCAGATAAGTCAAGCCATAAAAAGGCAGAGGAAAGGCCCCTTCAGATAATCTTTTCATGAATCAGAGTTTGTTCAGAGGAACAGTGGAGCCGTCTCTCTTTGTAGCATTTACACCCTCCCAAACACTGGCCCCAGAGTGACTGCCTCCTACAGCCTCTGTTACAATGGATTATACCACAGAGCAAATCAAACCGGGGTGGGGACCGCTGCGTTTCCCCACGGAGGTCAGGGCCAAGGTTAGGATTAGATTTGTGTCTTCTAGAAGGAGGTAATCTACAGCCCAGCCAATAATACAAGAACATGCAGGGAGGCACCACAGAAGAAGAAGAGTACATGCATCTTCTGAGAGCTGCTTTGGTGTTACTGGGGCAACCAGTACAATCCCTGGTCATTTGGTGAGGTTTTCCACAGGCCTCAATCACACTTCCTTTCACTTGAGATTTTTTTTCCTCCAGTACGGTTAAAAAGAATTGAGGCCCAGCGTGTTCAAAGGAAAATGAGGTATGAGGTAATACGCTGAGGCCCGTCTCCACCGAAATAAAAAAAGCCAGTAAGAGTTTTCTGTTTTTACAATCATAACAGTAACTTGAACATTACATAGTCAGATACGTACAAATCGACTAGGTCATATAAGCAGACTCATTGTTATTAAATATAATTAATGGACCCGAATACACACATACAAGTAAATTAAACAGCATTCAGTACTACATTTAATACTGTGATTATATAAAGCAAACCAACACTTTTCATTTATTGCAACTACAACTTTAACGTACTTACATAAATCTGTAATTTCATATAATATAGACTTTCAAAAATAATCTTTGGTAACACTTTATATCCAGGTAAACATGGTCACCATTACAGATAGAGATGCACTTTATTGAGTGCCGGGGAAATTCAATACATTTGCATTGGACTACATTGCTTACTAGCACACATATTAATAGCATACCAGGTCTTAATTAGTCTTTATTAAGCATTTATTAGCTAATACATTTTTTTGCATGACAGTATTCTACATCTTTTCCATTAAGTTATTATTTTCTCTCAGTAACTTGCTAGTTGCTGATTATTCATGCTACAGACGGAGGATGCAGGCAACACTTAGCATTTAGTGTTAATAAATACAGTTTACTTTTATGTAACAAAACAGGTGTTAAAACCTGTAGTGTTAAAATGCACAAATGTATAAATGGAAATAAATATTAATAACTATTAGGAAATGAAGTCAAAAGCATTTAATTCTGCTGCTTTTCTCAAGACTAGACGTGGCAGACCTGTTTTATGGACGTGTTAGCTAGTAATGTTGTTAAAGCTAAATGTGCAATTCTGAAATTTAGATAATATTAGACATAACCAAATAATATGCTAATAAATATGTTATATTCAATAAATATCATAACTGCATTTATGGTAAGCAACTTATAGTTTATATTTGTCTAGAAACAAACAGTGGAAGCTTCTAAAAGCTTCTCTTATGGGACTCTGCATTATATGGTTCAAAGGCTATTGAGTATTTGAGTTTCCTGCATTTTTAATAGTGTCCAAATACTGTAAGTCTAAATGAAGACATTCAAACTCAGAATATTATCTTGGGTGAGGTCTGCTTAGTCATGAGTAGTTAATAGGTGTCTATGCAATATGGTCATACAAAATAAGACATTTAATAATTGCTTTGTAATGACTAATACAAAGCCAATATGCTACTAATAAGCAATTAGTTAATGGTGAACATGTGTACTCTAATAAAATGTACATGGGCTCAGGTGGAGCCCATGTACATTTGTCATGCATGTAAAATGTATGACAATCTTTTTCCATAGCATGGAGCCATTGGTGTAGGGCAGAAATCTACAGCAGCTCTCTGGATATTCAACTACAAGTTATTCTGGTCACACTCCTCTTCTGATGTCACAGCAGGCATTGTTTTAAACATGTAATGGGCAAAACACTGTTTGTGACATCATGGTCTGAGAACTGTACATTTTCCTGTCAGACTACGTTTGTGTGCAGCCAAGTCAGGCATACCTGATATGCAGAAATCAGGATATGCAAAACCTGCCTTTTCCCAGTCCCTCCACTCCCCCAATGTGAACTCAGCTCAGCCTGTTGTGACAAAGAGGAGGGTCTTTTAGTCTTCCTCGAAGGCCCCATTGGTGGTTCCCTGGCATTCATTCTTTTTCCGGCGCTTGGACAAGATCCTGTGGAGTAAGCCTGGGGATCTGTGTGTCTGAGGTTGGGAGGCCACGGACTGAGGCAGAGGGATCTGGGGCCTCTGCACCAGGATGGGGCCCTCACTGTTAGCTTGGCCCCCTTCCAGCCCTCCTCCTCCTCCTCTTCCACCACCTCCTCCTCCTCCTCTGCTACCCCTCTTGAGCGCCTGCAGAATGTGTCCACTGGGGGACAAAGAGGAAATAACAAACACAAAGACCCTGTTTATTCCTCATGACCCAAATTCCACCGCTAGCAGACAAGACAGGCACGGAGCGGTACAGAGGGCTCTGTGTAGTGTGTGTGTTTATGTGTGAGCAAAGTTCAGCGGTGTGCTGTCAAATATAAATGCCCCCTACCCTCATGTAAACTCCAAGAAGATATACAGTAACCTAATCACATAATCAGCTCTTGTCTTAGGCATAGAAAGTAAAAATAAAATTAAGTCTCTTAATGGAAATCTTTCTCAGTGTGTCAGACAAAGGTGTGCTGTCATATATTTTATATTCCCTTAGATAGAAAACTACAAAGTCCTTCCTTTCCCTCCCTCTGCTCTTTTACATTAATGAGATGCAGTGAGAGGGAATTGACTGGTGTGTGTTTGTGTTCATGTGTGTGTGTGTGTTGGGGGTGGGGGGTTGTAATCAGTGTGCTTTGTCAACTAATGAGGGACCGGAGGGGCCACCTGTTCAGGGGCACTGGGCGGAGAGAGGGATGGTATCTGGGGATGGGGGGATGTGTGCGGGTTTGGCGGCGGAACAGCTGCTGGGTGGCGTGTGTGCACGATGCATACACTTGTTGAGAAGGATATGTGTTTTTGTTGTTGTTATGGCCGCTGTGAGGGCGCACGCTAACCTTCCACATCGACCTCGTACGCCTGGATCATCGCTAGGGGAGCTTCTCAGTGATAATGTCCTCCGGAGGCTTTTAGCAGGCAGATTCACCTGAGAATGTGATTTAAAACTGTATCATACATAACTTTTACCACTTTGTTATTAACAGTCATTTAATTAAATCATACAGAGCTACTTTGCCAGGACAAGAACTATGCACAGTTCAGAAAACACACATACAATTATATTAATCACAGAATCTGGGGAAAATGCCTGATGTTAAGCTAAATTAACAAATAAGCACCAGTTTATCTCGATCATGATCTAAAGAAAACCAATTACAGCAGCCCACCACTTTAGAAACATGGGCTTATATGTAGTTTTGCTATTACTTATTCCACTAAAAGCACTCATTAACCTGTCTTGCCATGATAATGTATAGCTGCCATCATGCAATACAATTATTTCTGTATATTTCCCTTCCCAGTAAGATCAACAACCTGTTTTATTTTTATTTATTTTTATTTTTACCTTTATTTAACCAGGTAAGTTAGTTGAGAACTGATTCTCATTTTAAATAACGACCTGGATGTTTACTGTCTCTCCACCACAGAGCTGTTTTACTTATATTTTCATATGAGAGGAACCCTAACATCATCCTCATCCCTTTAAGTTGGTTACATACAGCCTACTTTATTGCATATTTCTCATTTTGCTTTTTCTACAATATGTGGTTGTAATTATATATATTTGTAACATCTGGCCTGCTCTTTACGTAGTTCTCCAATATCTCACTGCAATAATAAATCTATGATACATATCTTTTTTTTCCTCATTGTCTATAATAGAGAAACTGAACACATCAAGTGTATTTTTAAATACTTTTAAGAGATTTATCATTTTAAGTAGTGTGTTCTTACTATTGTACCCCCTTAAAGCTGTAGGAGCTAATGTGAGACAGCTGACACTAAATATATCTCTGACTCTAGTTAAAAAAAATCTGGATCCTACACTTCCCATAATGCAGTTCAATGGTGTCTTTCATTAAAGTCCCTCCTCTTCCTGAACACTTACTTCTTTCAGATCCTACAACATGTGTAACCTGGAGTTCATGTGTAAAATCTTAGGGAGCCCCTTTAAATACAAGTCTAAAAGTTAAATGAATATATTTAGGTAAAAATAAAAAGGATGTTTAACCCATAAAGACCCAAACAGCCATCGGTGATAAAAAAAATCATTTACTGATCTAAACTGTTTAATACCTGTTGATCCACTAATCTTATTAATACACTTAAATAATTGTTGTAAAACACAGTTTGTCATGGTCATCAGATATGACCCATTTGGACGTTCAGAGGCACTGTCATCTTCTACAACATTCATTCACTGGAGGTGGATCAATGACAGTGGATGGACACACTTGTTTTTAGTTCAGTCATTAATATCTTTGCTGAAAAAGTCACTTTTTCTTCAGTTTTCTCTGTTTATGATATAATAACTCTCAACTTTAATCTGAGCTTTTATAAACATCTACATGATCAGTATATTAAATACAGGAAAATACATGATTTTTACTGGGGTAAAAATGCAAAATACAGAAGATATTATTATAATAAATGGTGATAAATCACTTAAGAAAGGTTCAATCAAGAGAAACATTCATTTGGGAACTACCACAACAGTAGAACTGGGTTTTATGGGTTAATAAGCGATGGCAAGAAAATGTATCTAAATTGGATCAATTAAAATAACTTAATAGATTATAAATAGATTTTCAGGGTCTTAACACCTGCTGTTATGGAAGATTAGCAGAGAACAGAGGGTAAAATCTGCCCTCAGTCCTGAAGCTGCAGCAACAGCTCAGTTCAGTAATGCTGCATTGCTGAGCTCACTGAAGCAGCCAACCAACCTGGCCCAGCTCCATCACACAGGAGGCGGGGAAGTATCCCCGCTGGCCGTCCTGCAGCCGCCCAAACCACCTCTCCTCCTCATGTTTGGACAGCACCAGGATGACGTCACCTGGAAACAGCTCCAGCTCATCTGGCCAGCGGGGTCTGTATCTGTGCACCACCACCATCTGATGGACAGAGTGGGAATTACATCATGAGATCCATTTGTTTTAAGTGAATCCTTTAGGACTTGCAAATGTTTAACCTGTCAAACATCCAACTTCCTGTAAAAATAAAAAAACTATAACTGTATAAATACCACCATCTAATGGACATAATAGGAGTTCTGGCCTTCTTCTATGTTAATTCACCAATGTGTAACTGTCTAAAGTTAAACTCCAAACTGGTCTATTATTAAGTTCTTTTTGTAGTAATTATAAAAACTACTCTAACTAGTGTCTGTGTGCTCTCTTCAGTCTGCATCTGAGTCAGTGAATGGAGAGGATTATGTGTAAAGGCTCAAAGATTAACTGCTGTGAAGTGAAATAGAAACCCTAAATCTGGGTCCACTCTTCATTATCTGTTCCTCCTAAATATGGTCCTTGGAATCAGGTGAACTGAACACATAATGGATCCAGAGAAAATTGATTGCTTTTACATAAGAAACTCATCATATCACATCTCATCATCCATATGAATCTAAAACACATATCAAACATAGTATGAAAAATATAACATGAGTTTTTTTTTTATCAGTTTTTTCCTTACATGTACCTGTAATGTGTTGTTGATTTGGTTTTGAGAATAATATATCATACAATGAACTAAACCCAACAGAATATACCTTTATTGACGTAAAAAGAAAATCTGATTAAAGAATGTTAACTTGCCTTTTCAGCTTGTGCTATGTATCGAACCCTCCCTGTCAACAGAAAATGGAGATGAATCAGCAGAAAGGTTAGTTTTTATGTTTTACAATCACGGCCAATACTGCAACACTGTCACATAAATACATGTACGTAAGTATCGCTGCAGCCACATCCTTCAGAAAATGAACTGAACCCCCGAAGACAGAAACACAGAGCCTCATACTGCCAATGTCAGTAATGTCATGCTATGCCATGCTTCACTGCAGATATGATTCAACTCACCTTGAGGAGCAAGGACGGTGGTGAAGACTTCAAAGTGTTCATTGCTGTGCATGTAGATGCGCTGCATCTTGAAGATCTGACAGTTGCACACTGAGCGAGGCTACGTCCTCTGTGCACTACCTTTAAATAAATGCAGCTGACTAATCCAATGCAGCACTGACTAGAGCTGAACACAGACACGGTCGTTTGAGGCAACACACACACACACACACACTCCTGATAGAACCAAGTTATGTCATGTTATATCGAAAGTCTTATTGACTTTGTTTTTAAAATAATATACCATTCAAAAATAGAGAGTTAGGGTGAACATTGTTTTTATATTACTTATACAGCTCTTACAAGCTGTTGTGTTGGTACAAAATTCAGTTCCTTTTTTATTTTTATTTATTTAACCTTTATTTAAGAAGGAAAAAAAGCCATACATCTGCACGATAACATACATAAAACACAAAATAAAACTCAGTACGAAAACAAACAGAAAACACAATACTAAAAACATACATATAAAGCCCCACCAATAATTTCAAAGGTATTAAAAAGCGTAATCAACAATGGTCCTTAAAGGCATCTCAAAGCAGAACCCAATCAGAAGACCATCTACATCCAGACTTATCCCATTCATTTAAACGGTCTGTAGATGCATTCATAGAGACCAGAGACTCCTTCATCCTTAGTCCCCTCTGTAAATTGTTCCAGGCAGAAGGAGCAGACAGACCCAGGGACTGGACACTGTGATTCTTCCAGTCATTCAGGTGGATGTAGCCCGGTAAATGTGACACAGGCAGACTTAAAATACATTATAAATAAAAGAATACCAGTGTTTCAGCCTGTGAGTGAAACAATCTGGCCATAAAAACACAATGATGAGTGTGTGTTTTGAGATTTATGACAAACCTAAGAGCACCATGATACACAATATCAAGAGCATGTAAGCACTGTGATGATGCATTACTGCTATAATATTAATAATAACCCCATAATCCAGTACTTTTTCTGTACTTACAATAATATCATTAATCACTTTTATTTGTATAAGTTAATCTTTAGCTCTGATCCTAATATTACGACATCTCTCAGCTTCTCTGTTGCAGGATTGAATTCGCGTTTGATTAATAATAGGGATTTTCAAGGTTATGTCAGTACAACTTTAACTTAACTCCAAAAATTAAACAAAAGACAGTGCTCATCTCAAAGATCACGCTTGACCAGCTCATCTTCATTGTTCACTGACCATCTGGCCAAATGTGGGATAAGTTTAAAGGCCATGAGCAAAACTGGCCCAGCATGGATGAGAATTCATCATCTTACTTAGTCATGAGTGCTTGATTGATTTAGGGTTATTGACTGTGTCCCATATTCAAGTGGCCCGGGTGAGCAGGGACAAAGACAAATGGGCTTGGGACGGACTGCTCAACAGATGGTGATTGAACCCCCCCCACTCCACAACACCACCCCATCTCATCTCATCGCTCTTCTCTCCCGCTCCGCTGTGATGGAGCTTGGCTCTGAGCTTGTGCGAGCGATTAAAAAGCATCCATCAATAACATGTGAGATCACTCAGCCAGATAGTCCCAATAACTATTAGACGAACCTGCACGCATTCAACCAACATGAAAAATGACATTTAATAACCCTTACACTGCCTTCATAACTTTATTATATCTATTACAAGGAAATAGACGCATTTATTTTCTGTATTAATTATAATCAATGTCAATGGGAAACGCTGTCAGGAAGGCAACTTAATGAACTACACAAGAAGTGTGTTCATTCGCAGCACACTTTCTCAAAGAGGACACACTTGTAAATGGATGAGATGACCTTTTAAATGTAATTGACCTCATTATGTTTAGCCTCTGTGTTCCAAGTCTGGACACACTTGGACTTGAACTCCTCTGACTCTAAAATAACCTCTGTACAGGCCAAAACCCCAGCCTTTATGAATGCTGCTTATTCTCTTTGAACCTTATATTGTGACCAAATGTTGTAAAAGTGTAAAATTCTGGCTCTGTCAGTGATTGGTAACGCTGATCCTGAGTCAGCGTGATGCCACCAGTCTAGACTCAAAGGCCAAAGCCAAACCTTTACATAACCAGGACATAGCTAAGCCACTTAGGACACTGATCTGAGAAGGAGCACTTAAGTTAAGGCATTTATCTGTTTAATAATGTATATGAAAAGAAAAACTATTATGTAACTAAGTATTCAGACCTCAGTATTTTCATTTTATGCAACTTCATTATTTGTATTCACCTCATCTGAAAAGCAAAAAGTGTACTTTTTATTCCATTACTTTTTTCTTTTTTTTTTTCTTTTTTTTTACTTTTTTCAGTTGTGTTACTCTTAAATGTTTGTGATAAACTGAAGGATGAAATGTTTATTGGATGCGAACACTGTCTTTAATTGAACAGAAACAGTAAAAATCCTCTTGGACTATACATTCACACATCCATGCAACTCGTTCTGAGTTTCTAATGAGATCTGATTTTTGTTTCACTGTTTACACACATTAAAATGTGGCCAATATCAGATTCCAGTGTGAACTGCTCACATCCCTGAACTGAGACACAAACACAAAAGTAGAGGAATAAGAACTTCAGATCATTCCCTTCAGTAAAGTACTAATACACACAGAAAACAGTTAATTACAAGTAAAAGTACTTTTAACATGTCAGTGTTATCTATACTAACAATATATTATGTATGATGGTCTCTGTCAGTGGTTTACTATTATATATATATGATGCATTGGACTAATTTTACTGTTTTATAGCATTTTAGAGCATGTATGTGCCTCCCCCCAGGGTAAAGCTGTAACTAACCTCCATTATAATATTAGAATTATAATGATGTAAAAGTGGTATGAATTCTAATTTGACTGTTCAGACTGAGGTCACATTAAACAGATTAGCCTCAGATTCAGGACCACATATGGAAGTCGCCCGAATCAGACTTGAAAACATCATTTTCCATGTGGTTGGTGCCGTTCACAATGTCATGAAAAAAAAAAAGATGTAGAAAGA
This sequence comes from Apogon talboti, assembly GCA_037367365.1. NCBI lineage: Eukaryota > Metazoa > Chordata > Actinopteri > Kurtiformes > Apogonidae > Apogon > Apogon talboti. The sequence continues at coordinate 18,761,649 of JAPQRQ010000014.1, read as the reverse complement.
TGAGAGGTCTGTTGTCTGCAGTGGATTCAGTTCAAAATGCATCATCATGAAGCTGAAAACAGGCCTGGATTGGTTCTCACAGGACAGTGATGCCACAAACATGATGATCTTACATAATAGAATGCATTTCTGTCCAGTGTCTAGTCTTTTATTATGTTCCTATTGTGCATATGCAACAAGATTTAGTTTGACCCATAAATATATATATATATAAATGTGTAGATATTGGTACAAAAAGCTTGACATTTATCATACCGTCTCCTGAGGCAGGAACAGTGGATTTTGGATAAAATACATACAGTGGTGAGAAAAAGTGTTTGGCCACCCCATGCATTTGTGATTTATTGCATTAACAATCACTCATGAGTTCTTTCTACATGTGGTCTGTTTCGTTGAGATCAGAACTGGATGTTTCAGCGACATAATGGAACGCATTCCAGGCATAATGTTGAAACTGTCAAGAATTTAGTTTTTCTTGTTAACAATACACACACAAAAAAAAATCCTTTGCATTTGTTTGCGTCTGTCTAATGCAGCCACACCTTTTGAAAAACAAAAAAAAAAGATTTTTCAGCAAATATTTCATGATAATATTTGAGACTGTAAAATTCTAAGGGTGACCAAAAACTTTTTCCCACTACTATAGCTATGTCAGGTTCCACTTCATAAGTTTCTGTTTACAGCTTTGGAGAACATGTTACTCAATATAAAGTTTTACTACCTAACGAAACACCTTATTACAAGACAGTGACTCAAAGCATACAGTACATCCAGGTACTGTGAGGGTGTGTTACCATTATGGAACAGTCTGTCCAGTCAGCTGACTTGACATAAATCCTGTTGAACTGCTGTGCTATAACCTGGAACGTAAGGTCAGAGCCAAACATCCACCTACACAAGAAACTGTCTGCATGTCAGTTAAGGACCAGCTAAGGGATGATTTTTCAAAGGAAATAAAGATGAACTGATATATACTCTGTTGTCCATAAAGTTGGAATAATATATTTTTATCTCTTCTCATGAAATGATTTATTCTGGATAAATAAAGTGTAACTGGGACTTAGAATGTAAACATTGTACCTGGTTAAAGGTGATGTACATGAATAGGAAAAGAGGAATGTGTCTGAAAACCACATTATTCCAACTATATGGCTAACAGAGTGTGTGTGTGTGTATATATATATATATATACACACACACACACACACACACACTCACACAAAGGATCATGCATGAGTATCTTAAAAATGACAGATGCATTATGGGATAACACTGACACAGACCATGTTACTGCGCTGTGAATAGTTTTACTTCTCACAAATATTTCTGATACTTACTACTTGAAGAATTTCATAGTGCATCAGTATTTCAACTTATGTAAATGCTGTAAGTTTTTTCAACACTGTTCAACAGTCGCTGCTCCATTAAAATGCTGCATCTGCTGACGTCTACCTCAATTATCAGAACCCTGTGACTGTACAACGTAATCCATTTCTAGATTAGACTCAGGTTTAGACAGAGTTCACATACGGTAACAGATCCCTTAAATATCTCTGAGTATAAATAGGCATCAATACCATGAGTCAACTTAATGAACCACATTAGCCTAGAAACTCACTACCCTCTAGTCTTGTTCACATTTTACTCTCCTACACATACATTTCTTAGATGTATTGAACTACAACTACTTTAATGCTGGTGTAATTACATAATCATAATAAGCATTAAAGGTCCAGTGTGTTTGGTGGTATTTTGGATTCAGTTACACTGTGCAAAGATGTGTACTGTTTAACTATTTTTTTTATTATTTTGCATGTTTTGTCATTTTTAGTAAGTTAAAATCTGTATGTTTTAGCAGAAAATACACTTTAAAAAAATCACAATATGACTTATTCACCAAATTGTTCAACCTTAGATATTATTATTAAAAGCAGACATTTCACACATGCAGGAAAGTTCACATGAACATTATTCTCTCTATATAAACTCTGCTGTCTGTTTATGTACCCCAGTCCAGTCAACCTGCACCCTAGAATGTAACATTCATTTTCCATCACTTGTATGTATAGGTGTTTATTAGAAAGCCATGGGAAATATTTACACATTTTGTAAAGCTTTACAGGACACTCTGGACAGTGACAGAACCATAGAAATGCTGAACAGTCATTGTTCATGGGTGAAGTGAACAGTTTTTCCTTATTGCATCATGTCCAGTTCAGGCACACAGAAGGACGGAGGACAGGGAGGCATCCTCACTTCTTCCCAGGTTTAGATCTCTTCTTCCCCCCTCCTCCTCCTCCTCCACCTGCTCTTCCTTTGCCTCCTTTTCCTCCTTTACCTTTCCCACCCTTGCCTTTGCCTTTCCCTGGCATGTTCCCCTTGCGTCCCCTCTTCCCTGCTCCCTTCTTGTACTTGGCTGCGGCCTCCTCCCTGTCCTCCTCTCTCATCTGCTTATTGACAGCCTTGGTGATGTCTATCTTGGGTTTCTTACTGTCCATGACCTGCAGGAGGTCCAGCTGCTTCTGCTTCTCGTTGGAAAAGTTTCCAATGAGGGGCTCAAACTTCCTCTTCTTGCCTGTGTTCTTGGGTGGTTTCTCCTTGGGCAGTCGGTCCTGGAACCTCCCCACGGATGCTGTGGAGCTCTTGGCCACGCTCACAGCTCTGGCCAGCTCATCTTTAGACTGCTGAGCTTTGGGGGTCAGCCCCAAACCTGGAACTTTGCCCTTCTGGGCCCTGGCGATGTTCTTCAGCCTGTTGAACTCATTCTTAGCCACGCGCTCCTTCTTGGCTTTGTCGCGCTTGGCGAACTGGTCCTCGTTGGGGTCTGCGGTCTCCGGGACCTCGATCAGCCACTCCTTGGTGCCGTCGTTGACCCGTTTGTAGCCCCAGCGCCTCCTCCACTCCTTCGCCGTCTCATCCCAAACCAAGTTGGTCTTCTTCTTCTTCTGGATGCCCTTAAGCTTGGCGAACTGTTCCCATCTGGTGGGGGGTTTGGCCTTCGGGGGCGGCTTCTCCCTGGGCAGCGGGGTCACCGGGTCCGGGAGTTTGGCCACGATCGCCTCCTCGACCCTCTCCGTGGGTTGTTTCCAGATCTCATTGATTAGCAACTGCGTGTTATCACGAGCTAACGCCAACAGGAATTCGTCTTTCTTCTGCTGCCTGAAGACAGAGACCTCGATGCGGTTTTTATCAAACGCCAACAAGTTCCCGATGTCAAACTCCAAGTCCAGATCCTTCTTCACGGTGATACTTTTTTGTTTTTCAGCCTCTTCTTCTTCTGCTTTAGCTAGCAGCTGCTCAACACTGCACGCTGCCATGTTGGCTAGTGCACTTAAACGCAGTACAGTCGACCCACGTGTGGACCAGAAAAACACACACAACTACTTCCGGGTTATCGTCACGTGGTAACTCAAGACCAATGTTCGCCAAAAGAGGGCGACATTGCTCCTTGTGTGTTGTTTTTTTTACTCAATTCACCAGCATCGTTTCATCTGTAGGTTATAATAGTCGTAATTTTCCTCATTTTCTTGAACATATTTATCCATTCACAATTTTTATTTTAAAACAGTTCACACACACAAGCATAAGCTGAAATGAACAGTCTCCAGATATTTAAAACACCCCATAAAACTCAGCCAGTCATTAAATAATATGTCAAAATACAAGCAGGACTCAATTTGTGTTATTTGTTGATACTTTATATGGTTACAATATTACATCTCCCAAAAAAATAGACAAACACACATATATCAGCATGAACTGAACCATGCAGCACTCTTCACTTGCACGTTTTACACTTCTGCAAGCTGTGAGTAGATGTTTTCCCTTTGTTTAACAAAGTCAACCCAGTAGAGTTTTGATCTGTCTTTGTTATCTGTGATAATTGTTTTGAAAATAAGGTGCGAAAAATGTGTGAAACCAGTGAATCATAGGCATAAACTGAAAGTCACGGGAAAGAGATGACACATTCCTTTTGCAAAATGCTAAAGCACTCACAAAACAGGCATCAAACAGTGCAGGTTTTGGTCAATTTGAAATGTTTTTTCTCTCTGTCATAGTATATCATACAATATTTCACCCTTTTCAGCTTCAATTTTTATTGCATAAAAAAGATTTACAAAGCCAAAGTCTACCGTACATTCATGCAAATGGTTAATGTCATTCTGAAAAATAATAAACATATAAACTCCTGATTATGCTGGAGAAAATCAGATTTCAGATTTGGAATCAGTTTGTCTGATTTAGTCCAGATCAGATTTAACTTGTGGAACAGAGCCAAGGTTTTTATTTTTTTGGTCCAGTGTAATGTAATATTCTTTGATTTTTGTGCTGTTAATTTACTGATGTCAACTGTGACATTTTCTAAACATAAAGAGAAACCAGGGTCATTAATAATATCTCAATTACTTATATAACATTTTTGTATTTTGTATGGTTATAGCACTGGAAACAAGTGACAAAATGAGTGAATATGTGATGCTGATGAATTTTCCTGTTTCCATCTTTAAATCAGACCTTTATTATAATTTAATCTATATCTTACGACAGTTACAATAAATATAATTTCTTATTCATTTACCTCAGAAGTTCCATTTTCACGACAGTTAACATAGACGCAGGTCTAAAATAAAAGCTGCTAGAGGAAAAATGACACATTTTGCTTATAAAAACATGCAATGAAAGCTAATATTTCCATTACACAACACGAAATGTGGTCAAATGAATGTGTTTTTCAATTAATTATGACTTAATAGACAAAATACAGAGTACATCTATAGCTATGGTCCAGTTCATCCTTGCCTGTGTTTTATTCCTGTATCACTTATTGGTGCTTTATATAGTTTTAATGTGCACCAAATAATGATCACAGGTACAGTGTCACAGGTAAAAACTGATTTTACCAGAGGAACACTCCTGCACTGTTTAGATGTTCTGTTGAAATATTGTGATAGAGTGACATGTTCTAAAAAGGTTTTCTCTGTTTATTTGTTTGTTCTTGTGTGGTGCTTATAAGACCTGAAAACATATTACATACATCAAAGAACTGATAAAGAATTTCACCCAAAGCAAGATATACTTTGACTTTTATTGCATATACAGTATATCCATGCTGTCCTTTTTGCCAAGTTGAACAGCATCAAAAAATGATTCATACTTATGCGAGTAATGTTCTTTAGCTGTGAAACAATATCTCCTCTTTGTTTAACACCATAAATCCGATCAAGTTTTGGGTCTTTGTACGTGATATGTGTTAACTGTATCGAAAAAATGGTGTGAAAAAACAGGTGAAGCCAAAGACAGAGTGTTAACACTTCTGCTGAGCTATGAAGGCGATGATGAAGATCAAGTAGAATCCGGTTTCATTAAGCGTTTCTGAGCAATTGTGTGAAGTGTAATAATTTAATATCTAGGTTCCAACAATTAAACTGATAAAACAAAAGGAAGTGATTAGAGAAATGAAACAGTGTGAGGAAAAGCGCCAGGAGAGTTACTAAATTAATATGAAGAGAACAGTTTATGAAATACTGTTTTCAGGAGTGCATTTAGAATTTACTGTTTTATATTCTTCTGAGACTCATACATGCATTTTTGTCTTATATAAGAGTACGAGAGATTTACAGCTTTATTTTAGAAACAAACAGTCAATGAGGGTAAAAGCGGTATTTGTGTTGCTTAACCTCCTAAGACCCAGGAGCCCCAGAGGATTTTGAGTTTTGGCTATTTTTTAATTAAATAATTGCTTATATTGGAAACATCATGATGCAACAGTTTTTTCAGATGCATTCTTAAAAATTTTTTATGGAATGTCATTTGCGTTGGACAGTTGTTTCTTTTTTTGTTTTTTTTGTGCAAAGCTGTGAATTTCTTGTCCTCATACGTGGACAGTGGGTCCTAGGAGGATATTATAGGACATCCTGGTTTTCCACTGATATCTGACTGTTTAAGGTTCGTTCAGTGAAACAGAAGATCCAAAATGGCTGCTGTACCATGTTTTACAGGCACAAGAAAAGGTAGTCATTTCCTTTATATATATATTTTAAACATAAGTGTTAAATCTATAGTTTGAGGTGTTTTGTTGACATGCAGTAACTTTTTTTTCCAATGTCCTCCACAATGGACACGACAATTTACTAATTCTCTAATTACTAAAAGGTAATTATTTGTGAAAAGCATGAGACATGTATCAAAGAAAAACTGTGTCTTGCAGGAATGAAATGTGGAATGAAAATATAATAATGCCAGAGTTGAGAAAAGGTCAGCCCAAATATAGTGATTGGTTTTTAGATGTTTTTATCCATATTTGATCATCATAATAGATTATATATTTTTGATAATTTTTGAGTCACTAATCTTTTCAATACATTAAAATAATTCAGGTAAATTGTAGTTTCTCAGCTTTTCAGCAACATCAGATATGATACATTAGACGGTCAGAGGCGTCATAGTGAACATGGAAAACATATTATCTTTTACAACATTGATTCACTAGTAAAATTCATGTAGTTCAACAAATAGACACTTTTTAAAAAGTATTTTGCAGAAAAGTCACTTTTTCTTCTGTATTGTCTGTTTTATATAATAATCTTTGAATTTACTCTGAGGTTTTATGAACATTAAACATAGGAAAATGTCTTTTTATTTTTTTTACTGAAAAAATCTAAATGCAGAGGATAGTATTATAATAAATGGTGACAAATCACTAAAGGAAGGTTTAATATAGAGACAAATTCATTTGGAGGTCGCCACAACAATAGCTCAAGGTCTTTAATGGTTGCATTGTAAGTGATTTCTATTATTCCTTATGAAAATGTTTTCCTCACTCCCCTCAGCACAATGGTAGAAAAGATGATGGATGTAAGAATTACACCCCATTATTAAGTTCCATAATCATAATTAAGTCCCATTATCCACTGCTAAGGATATTTCTTAAAGAAAAATAATGTTTCTGAAAAATATTGTTGCACGCTGTTTTCCCGTAAAACAATTATTTTATGCATAAAAAGCAGAAATTGCAACACTTTTACTTTTCTGGGTCTCAGGAGGATATTAATGTCAATTTTCTCTTCTGAACTAAACATAAAAACAATGTGCAAAACTGGATTTGAGATGTCATGTCAAACTACTCGTATTATGATCTGTATGTACTGTATGTTTTTCTGCTTCACTCTTGCAGATGCTTTAAGGTTTCTTTAAGGTCTTTTTGAGTTTCCTAGAGAAAGTTTTGTAGATGCGTTAAACTTTATAATAGGATTACAATAAGTGTTTTCATGACAGATTAAATTCACTGAAGTATTAATATCCTCCCCACTCTGTAATGTATTCTGTATGTTTCTCCCATAGATTCGTGACTATAATAACTCTATTTTTGTCCCTGTCTCCACTAATTTAGAGGAGGAGATGGAGCAGAAGGAGGGGAGAGGACAGAAGGGGGGGTGG
>JAPQRQ010000014.1:18727017-18748838 GCA_037367365.1 Apogon talboti | reverse complement strand
AGGTGTTTACCCCATTTGTTCTTTGATGTCTCTCCAATGTATCCCTTCCTGGTCTAACTGTAGGTTTTCTATATAATCAAATGTGAGTTTTGTTGCCTGTAATACACACAAAAAAAGATGAGATAGAGACAAAATGAGGCTGAACACTTTATAAATGTACAGGAGACGTTGCTCTGTATGATTCCACCATTAGCAGGTTCACTGGTAACAGGTGAGTGGATCATGATATTGGGCAGAAAAGGAGCATCAACCACAGGCTTGGTCTCTGCGAGTGAGTATAGCTCATTTTTTTTCTTTGTCTCAAATTTTTTGAGACATTTTTCAGTCAGTTTAAAAAGATTCAGAGATTCGGGGGAAATCTCAATGTCACTGCCAGATCAGATCTGTGCAGGAACATGGAGTTCTCTGGGCCAAAGCTATTCCTGAACGGACTGAAAGACAGTAAAAAACCTGTGCTGTGGTCAGATGAGTCCACGTTTCAGCTTGTTTTCAGTAAATATTAAACTCAGAGTCTGTGCAACAAGGAAGAGGAAGACCATCCAGAATGATAACGGCAAAAGATGCAAAAAAAAAAGGAAAATAGAGTTAAGATGGTGAAAATGCTGCTCTTTGTACTTTTATCAGTTAAATAAATGTTGAAGTGAATTAAATCAGAGTTTTTGTCTGCATGCTAACTCTGCATCACCTCTAAGATGTATTTCTCATTATACTCCTTCACTCTCCATTGCTTTTCTACTGTATATTACAGGTGATGTGCATCTGGAAATGTTTTTATGTGAAACTATTTGTGCTTCTGTCTTGACTAGGACTCCTTGGAGGATGCGATGTTGTATCTCAACAAGTTCTTAAAGGTCAACTAATAAAAATAAGAAATAAAATAGTTGATCTTGTCTTGTCTTCATCAACAGCTCCTGCGTTTTTTTTCATCAGTCACAACACAGGATGTATACACAGCACCCTGCAGGTCAAAACCTTCCCACATGTCCCATTAAATCAAAACACACACACACACACAAATACACTGCAGATATATCAAACCAAGTCAGTGCATTATGACTACGTATATAATATGAGGAATGCTGAGGTATTAGGGTTCACGTTGTACTGTGAGTGTGCACTCCACAGGGTTTCGTAAGTTGTGGTGTGTCTTTAAATATCTTGTCATCTCCTACTGCCTGTGGTCTTTTTCACATATTTATAATCAGATCCCACGGCACACTAACTCAAAGAAAAGGGGAGAAAGGAGAGAAAACACCAAGGTTTGCCAAACCTGTGCAGCCTAATGTGTCATCAGCCCCTCAGGTAAATCCTGAGAAATCCTCTTTGAAGCTCTAGTAATGAGGGGGCTGAGGACCGAGCCCCTACGTGAGGGGCATCCAGGACCCTTATTGATTCCCTCTTAATTAGTCTGTAGGTGCACATGGGCGCATAATTAGACTGATACTGAGCTTAATGAAATGTAGAGAGACACCAACTCCCTCAGGGGAATTGCTCACAGCCGGACGGCTGTAAAATTTGTTAATCAGACATTATTTGGGGAAAAATCACTTCAGCACACGCAATGTTCGCAAAACACAGCTAAAGAGGATCTGTGTAACATTATGGATAGCACTGTCATTTCCATTTTCAGTACAATTTAATGAGAGGCATTTTAAATATCTGATCATCTGTAAGAGCGGTTGGTAAAAGAAAAAAAAAATACATCCCTTTCACATGCTTTATCACAGATAAGAGGGCTTTTAGCCGTTAAGTGGTACTCCACTTGATGTTGACAGATTTGATGGAAGTGGACCACAGGGAATGAAAGGCAAAAAAAAAGATCCTCAAAGAAATGATTTTAATGAAAATATGAATTTTGACAAGTGTCAATTTGGCCTTTTTACAGATGCATGGAGACGCTGTGAAAGTGCTGTTGTCTCCCTCATGGGCTGCAAATCACAGTCCAGTGATACTTTATGAGAGATTTGTCGGGTAATTTATACATTTTATCTGTTAACTTTACTTCAAAAACTCTCAATCATTTATCAGTGCGTCTGGAAAGTGTTTTATGAGAGATGGACTCAGGATGTAAGATGATTTCAAGTCATCCATATATTACAGGTTGTTTAATTCAATAGTACCGACGGTTGTTTTGCATTTTCCCAGTTTTCCTCCCTAATTCTGGACTGTCTGTTGATCCGGTGCTACTTGTTCATGCTCATGATGTCTGTGTGCATATGCAGCAGGTGGCATGCTTGCAGTGTTTGCATACATGCTTTGTATGATGTATTCAGCGCAGATCTCTGCTTGCTGACTCGGTTGAGATTCCAACAAACACTCCGGGGAATAGTGACTTTGTTCTCGTTCCATTCAACGGGAGCGATTCCTCCTGGATCAGTCGATGTTGCTGAATGAGTCAGAGGAGCAGTGCTCATTAGCAAAAGGGCAGAAGTCACCTTGCTCGACTCCTGCTCAGGGCCTCTGTCACTTATCGCTCCTCGAGTGTCAGTGTGTCAGCGGCATGCTAAATATCTGTGACTGACCAGATTCATGTCGCCGCTGCTGAGAGACAAAAGGTGCTTCTAAACAGTCCTCCTGCTGCCATGTCCCCCCAAAGTGACTCCTGTCAGCCGGTTCGCTTTGTTCTCCCCAACTTGTCTCCAACTGTCTGATCAATGCTGTGATTAAATGTTGGTCACGCATCATGCAACCCTTTGGCCTTACATGATGCAACGTTCACTAATTGCAAGCTACACTCACCTAACTGCCCTCTGCTGTGGCATGACAGACACCGAACAGCAGCAGAATCCCAGGGGACGATCCTGAGCTATAAATAATATGGATCACATACATCTATGCAGAGACCCTCAAGCATTGGTGTGCTCACTTTGAAATGTAAATGTAATCCCAGCTTTTTTCTCATGCCCTAAAGTTTGTGGAAGTAAAACAATTTCAAAGAATTTCGCAAGGGATCTCAGATTTAGAATCATTGTGTTGTTTGTGTGTCATTTCTGTTGACCGGATCATTATTACAGCTTTAGCCGGTGTGTCCAGGTTAATAATTATGACTTGAACGTAATAAGAGCTGATCCTGTTTGTTTTAACATGACGGACACAAATCTGGAGAAAATAAGTGACATTTAGTTGCAAGTTTGTGAAGACAAAAGGGAGCGATGAGTCATGTTATTACACATTCATGCGCTAAAGGATCGATATGTAAATTTCCCTTGTGCTTGTGTGCTCAGGCGGAGCTAAACGAAGTTATGTTGCACAATAATGCAGCGGTAAGGAGCAAAAGAGAGGCACGGAAGAACTGAACTGAGTGAAAATAAGGAGTTTCTCGGAAAACCCAACTTGTCAGAGGTGAAAGTACTTTATTAGTTGTATCAGTACTTTTCACGTTTCACATTTTCATCAGGCAACAGATTTGATGAATTAATTTTACTGCATTTTTTAGCATTTTAATGCATTTTTTTGTTAGTTATAACAAACCTCTAAACCTCAAACCTCAAACCCATTTCAACCAAATGGATGGATTAATAGCACACACAAAATACAATCCCTGAGTGCTTGTTTATACCAGACATAACAAACATAACAAAAAGAAAAAAGACTAGAAAAAAGACTAAATCGACATGAAATAGAGACTAGACTGCAGAGACGGAGTTCTGTTGCTGCTTTTTACTTCTTTTGTGTGTGTGCACTTAATTGCAGTGAATTTTTATTTATTTTTTTCTCAAACAGCTGTTTAAGTCGAGAGAGCTTTCATACAGGATGCGCAGTGAAAAAGCATTTTATTTTTTTTCACAAGATTTAAGAATTGGACATCATATGACAACAACGGTGGTGGAGGTTGACCTGTTGTTTTCTAGCCACACTTTACAACTTGATATGAAAGAGAAAAACAATGAAGATAATGAAGTGAAAGCCAACGTGTGGAGCAGCGTCAACCAACAACTCAGCTCTCTGAATAGTGAGGAGTTTGTGTAACATGAGCATCACATGAATCAAATACAGTTTACATCGTGTGTGTGTTTTTACCTGAACATTGGACATGAACCCAGGGGACCAGGGGACCAGGGGATGCTGGATCAGACACACAGGCTACAGATGAGACTCCAGGTGATGATGAATCTTTTACTATTCCTGTCGAAGGCCCTGACGTAAAAATAGTCAAAAATTTTATTGAAAGTGTCATAACTGTCACAAAAACACATCACTGCTGGAGTGAATAGTTTTGATGCAACATATTCAGGGGGGAGTATGTCACACTTTCATGTTGTTTTTTTCTCAAGCCCCCGGTGTGTCAAAAAACTTTAACTTGTGTAAAGAAGTTACACAACGAAGAAGTTACGTCTACTTATTTTGCACTTTTACCAGAAGTGTGTGTACACTTGCCACCTCTGACAAACATTAACAACTGATCAGCTCCCACCACAACACTGATACATGAGCAGGTGTAAATTTTACATATTTAACATTTACTTGCCTGTTAGTTGTGTGTTTTTAGAAACCATGACATATTACATGAGGAAAGTGCAGAAATAATCACAAATGACACTTCAAAGTGGCTTGGTTGCAAAAAAAAAAAAAAAATTGCACTAAATTGAATCAGAACATCTGTCATTCATTCTTGAGAGAACAGTAGGCTGTGACTTTCAGTATACAAAGCTTAAACGTATGCCAAGGCTGCCTTTAAAGAAACCACTTGAATGTAATACCGGAGCACAAAGAAGCAGAACCTGGTGTAAAGAGCGCTAAACCTGCACCCCTGAGAAATGAAAAGATCCGAACATCAATGAACCTTTGCGGGGAGTTTTGGATCTGCACATGCAAGGCAGATTTCCACCTCCTTCAACCTTCAAAGAAGGATTTTTATTCAGTAAACACAGTTTCAGACTGTGACAGCTTCTGAAGAATCTTTCTTTTTTTTTCAGGCAAAGCATGATACTACCTCTTAGGTTCTTGATATGATATGGTGTTTCTGTTATTTTGTCCACACCTGCTCCGGCTCTGAAGTTAGAAGAGGAGGGGGGTTTTCACACAAGGATCACACGCTGTTCTCTTATTATTTTGGACTCAACAGGAAACGAAGAGAGCTGTTAAACTGAGCTGTTATCAAAATGGAAAATGTCACCGATTCCTGTGAGGAAAAAAAAAAAAAAACACAGACATTTGTGAATAAGTCCTTAATTTCCATTACATGCAGCCTGTGAGAGCATCATAAGGCCTCTCATGGGAATACCTCTCACAGGCTCACACGTGCACTTTTCAGTCTCCACTCTCCTCAAGCACCTGACAGTGAAAGCAAACATCACTCATTCTCAGGTTTATTTTGAGGTTATTTAGACTTTTCTCTGAAGCGCAGATTTACGGATGATGTACACTCATGGCTCTCATTTGATCGTCGCCTGTATAAATGGTGTCAATGGCAAGTAATGCAGAGTGACAGCCGCCAGGCCTCAACTCCATATGTACAAATAAAACAGGATGATTCAGTGCCGCAGATGATTAAGAACAGATAGCGGATGTTGGATTCATTTTTGATTCTTTACATGCTGTTAGAGGCAGGCAAAGGGGTGCAACAAAGCAGGATCTTGGCTGTAATTGTGTGAGTCGCCTTAGGGCATGTACAACCTACTTGTGGTTAGTTAGGCTCCTGTTCCTTCTGCCCTGTTTGAAAGTCATTGCCAACCCAACTCAAACTAAACTGCGTCCACCCCAGGGCTCAGTGTTATATCACAGCTCAATCAGGCAGATGGCTGTTTATGCTCAGTCTGATCTCTCAGAGGTTTATTTATGTAAAGTATGCATTGTCGTGAGTGTGATCAAGACACGTACCCATACGCATACGTACACATGTAGTGGCATATTAAATAAACTTGTGCACAGTGGATAGTAATGGGTTCCAGCTCGATGCAGGGCCAGAGATTGGTCCAAATCCCTTATCCAATTACTGTTTACATAACTGTGGCTAATGTAATTCATGCTCACCCATGTTGAGAGGGGTCAAGGAGCTTGGGGAAGCCCACCTGAGTTGACAACCGCCTGTGTGGGGGCTGGATGCACAGCCCACTGAACTGGACACATCAGGGGGATTTGGAGGAGGAAGAAAAAAAACACTCTAATTACAAAACACACCTTGCAAACCTTGGTCACAGAGCAATTCAGTAATCAAATCGAAAGTTCCTGGAAAACTTGTTGAGTGTTGCCTTTTTGCCATTTGCTCCCCAAAAGTCATGTAGGATTGAAGTTTTATGCATGTGATGATAAAACCTCTTTTCATTGAGATCAGTCAGTTCAAACTCATTATTTTAAGAGCAAAGAAAATGAATTAAAGAATTACTCATTTGCATGTAAAAGCAGAAGTAACAATAGGTAATATAAATGCACGTACTGAACTTCATTTCCCTTATTTACAGTATCCTGCAGCAGAAACTCTGAAGTAATCACACCCTGCTGCCATTAGAGAGCACTCAGCGAGTCTTAAAAGGAGCAGTCATTTACTTGCAAGGAATCTAAATTGGTTGGTCTCAACAGTGTAAGAGGCGGCATGCGATGAGTAATTATGTTAATTTCAAGGAATAAAAGGATGATTTTCTCTATTAGTAGCTGAGAACACTGAAGTTTTATATAGAGCTACGAATAATGTACGTGTTTGTCGTACTTTTTCACAATGTCAAGATTAACCGTGTAGTGACATTCACACATTTAATGGTATTATAATTAAATCTCTGAAAATAACCTATTCCGCTCTGTAACAGTTTTGTCTGTTACTCATCATTGCATTTTAACAGCTGAAGATGCACTGCAGTGACACGGATAAAGATGTTATTATGAGGATGTTTATCTTCATAAAGAGATCTTACTTCAATATTATTTAACAGTTTGGGCACTATTAAAATTCCCACTTACTACTTTGTGTGTGTGTTTTTTTTAGGACTGCACATTGGCATTCTATTGTATTGTATTGTATTGTATTGTATTGTATTCTATTCTATTCTATTCCAGAAATTCTATTCTATTCTATTCTAGAAATTCTATTGCAGAAATTCTATTCTAGAGATTTCCTGGATTACACCATGTATTGTTGAAGGTGAAATGTAAGATGAAAAACACACTGTATTGTATGTTTGCAGATGCTTTTTCTGAACATGGCAATGTGAAGCTTATAAGAAAGAGGATTTCAGAGCCGAGGCAGGATGCGGTAAATAGCTTGAACTGTATACAGAGTTCATTTTGGTCAATGAACTAAACAGGTCAATGGCAAAATCAACTGTCATTCAGAAACACAGAGTCAGAACCTGAGCTCTAAGACGCAGCATGTGTTCAAAATAAAACACACCACGGCTGCAGGTCATGACACATACGAGCCTGTACGGAACAAAACTGGACACTGATAATAGACTCAGTGCATCACCAGGAGGATAGGGTCTGCCAAAGCAGACAGAGGATAAACTGTGACACTATAAAGGAAGAAAAAGACAGATTTACTCTTAACTATATGTGGGCATCCAACAATATGCCGCCATCATCTCAGATTCGGAGGCTGTGTGAAGACCACGCATATCCTCTGGGCTCCGACACAGCAGTGCTTAAACATTTCAGGATGCAAAGTCTTTCACAAGGTCAATATGCTTGGCAGCGTAACAAGAGCTTGGCAGCAGCGATTGAGAGGATGTAACACAAACTAATTTTTTACCCTTTAGCAGAAAGAAAGCGAAGGAAACTAACTTTAGACACAAAGGAGTGAAAGAGTCTTTACTCGACTGGGAACTAAAAACTGGGAAGTAAAAGTAGAGCTACTTATGAATGATGGAAGCTGTGATATAAAATGAGGATTCTATAGTGTATAGTCCACTGTATTTCATAAACAGACCTTTGTGTCCAGATGCAATTTGGTGAGTGTTTGATATATTAGGTTTTATTTTTAACCTGCTTAGTCAAAACTCAGGCTCCTCATCAGTGTTCGGAAGGTTAAAGGTCAGACAAATACATGCCCAGGAATGTAATTGAAATTTTTTTTCCCATTAGACTGTTCAAGTGAGTAGCTATTTTTAAATACTTTGGATTAGATCCATGTTATTTATCCATATAAGACTGTGAATGACCGTGACATTCACACATTACTGCGTCTTAAAGTAGAATGAACACAGGAGTCACTCTGAATGTACGTTAACACTTGCTGTAGAGATGTAAGCTGGAAGAGTGGAAACACAAAGGCATTGTGATGTTTTGTCTAAGAAAAAGGACAAAGACACAATTTTTCCTTGACCTTTTATTTTCCACAGCATCAAGTTACAGCCAAAACGTAAAAAATGACACTGAAAATAAAATTTCACGCATTTACAGATCATAGAACGTTTTTGTTTTCACTTTTTGCTGCAATTAATCCTCTAAAAAAAGAAAATGAAGCTTTTTTCTCACTTTTCTAATTATCCACATCATGACACAGCTGAAAAAGCTAGAAATAGATCATAAACAGCTGAACATACGGATTGTCATCTCTGTCTTCTATGTTGTTAATATGAGGCAGAGACACTTTAGTCCGTTATTTTCACTCCACTTTTACACACAAAAACTAATTCATCATATACTGTGATTACAATCCATGGACTTAAAAAAATGAAACTGATTTCTGACACCTATTTCAACTGTAACTAAATACATTGACTCCCATCTTGTATCCTAAACATGTATTTTATGGGATCAACCTGCAGATTTTAAATGGCTGACATTATAAGAATAGTGAGGAGCAGGAAAAAGCTGATTCAACTGAAAAAAAAGATACTGTCAGAAACTATCTCTAACCAAAGAAAAAAAAAAAGAATAAATTCAACATGATTAAATCTTGTGGTAATTAATCGCTAAATCTGGGATATTTTCATTTGTTCTAAACTATATAAAGCACAGCGTCCCTTAAGAGTACAATCTCAATAAATGAGGTAAACCATTACATAAACAAAATCATAAAATCAAGTGTGACAAAAATGAACAAATATATCACATTAAATCATGAGCCAAAGTCTTAGGAATCATAATGACACTCTGTATTTTGTAGTTTATTTAGTATTGAATTCACCCAGTGAGACAAAAGCATTAAGTTGTGCTTAATTCTTGGAACAGAATGTAAAAATCTAGGTGTGAGTTTTATATTTTAACAATTATTTCTCCTAAAGTGAGTACCTCCAACAGAGATACCTCATACTATCCATTGGTGTCAAATGAAGCAAAGTTTTGTCTTTTCACTTAATTTATAAAATGTCCACATGGTCAAATGAATAATTTGATCTCAAGCGGGCTGGACCAGTAAAATAATAGCATAACAGTCTATAAATAATAAGAGCTCCAACATTTTCTCTTTGTGTTAGGTCAATAAAGTTAAATAAAATCATGAAAATGTGTACATTTACAAACTAGCCTTTCACAAAAAAGTGTGAATAACCTGAAATTTTTTGAAAGAAAAATAATTGCAATTTTTTGTTTTTGTCAGATAGGTTTTTATTGGAGACTCATTCAAAACAATGACAGTGGACAGGGTCTCATTATTGTTTTTACAATATGGCACCAAGCACAAGAACAAGTGAATCAGGTAGAATAGGAATGTATTAAACAAAAACATCAACATAGGACATCCTAATCCACTCAGCTCACCCACCGCCCATTCCGCCCACCCACCCAAATAAATAAAATAAAATAATAACAATAAGAGAGTGTCTGCATGCACCTCAAAAGGAAAGAAGGGTCAGAGAGAGGGAAGAACCATTTTAGACTTCTGTGCGCCTGCTAAGGCTTAACTGTTCACTTCAAGAAAGCTCATAAAGGCGGCCCAAATCCTATCAAAGTCATGCCTTTTGTCTCTTAAGGAAAATCTTATTTCTTCAAGGTGTAAGGTGTTTGCTAGCTCGTTGAGCCGTGATTGTAAGGAAGGGAGCTGTTTTTTTTCTCCAGAAGGTCAGGACAAGCTTTTTTGCTGTTAATAGTCCATATGACAGGTACTGCCATTCATATTTTGACAGTTTGAATGACTGGTCCGACCACCCTAACAACACAAGAAAAAAAAAAAGTGAAATTTTAACAATATTATGCCTCAAATTATCATTTATACATGTAAATTACAAAACGCAGTGGATCTACAGAGGCACAAAACATTTAGTGACAGTCATATTATTAAATTGTTGGAGTTTGGAACTAAAATGAGTTTGACACCTTTGACTGTTATTATCTTTAGTGTAATTTTTGCACTTTGTAAATTCTTCCCATGGGCCAGAGTGGAACCTTTGGGCTGTATATTTGACACCTCTGACACACATGGATCCTGCTTCTCTTTGGCACCACTATTCCAAAAGCTGTTGTTGATCACAGAAATACTGTATGACAAAGACAGGAGAGACAGATGAGTAAAGTCATCTACTGAGTGCAGCGTCGACACCAACACTAGCAGCGGCCGCTACATTAGGTCCTCTGTTACGCTAAATGTTTGGATGACCTCCTCATCATCATCGCTGGATGAGGACGGTAAAGGACAGTGCAGTTCCTGGCACCTCTTCCCTTCTCCTCTCTGTCTGACAGCTGCCTCACTACGATGTTGATCCCAACAAACGATGTCACTCTTCAGTTGTCCAATCACTCATACTGATGAATTTACTCGACGACACCAGGAAGATCTTCCTCCTCTCAGCGTCCCCACTCATGTATCTGTGATCAGGAGCGTCCCTTCTGTATATTCACACTCTGCTTCTCTCTGGAGGGCTAAAGGCTGACAGTGAAAGGCTTCTGACACAAGAGTGCTCCAGATTAATGTGTGTATCTCTGTTGATTGATTCATTACATTAGTTTTATTTGACTGGGTCAATTGATTGATGCCGAGCTCTGGAAGCTTTTAAATTAAAGCCACTCAATTGAATTAATCACGAAGACCAAAGTTCAGCCCAGAGATGATTCTCTGAAGAAATTAATGCTTTAAACACGCAACGTATTTATGAAAGACATATTATTTATCCGAACAAGTCTAAACCTACTCTTTCTCCTTTGCGATTTCTACTTTTGTTCTTAAAACAGTGTACTTGTGCGTGTTCCTTTTCTTTGTAGTCAACTGTTCAACAGTATGAAACAGACTGTTGTGTTCTTGTCTTCTATCTGATGCTGCTGTGGTCTGACATTATTGTCTCAGGTTTTAATTTGGCCCCGTGCCACTGTATGATCTACGCCTATGGATGCTTTTTTTAGCCAACAGAGAAAAATTAAAGAGATGTGTTGGGCACCTCAGAACTTAGGAAACACTGATCTTCAGACCTTAACTAGAAGGAAAAACATAACAAGAGATGAGCCATTCATTGTACTCAGAGGTTAAAAAAAAAAAGGGGGGGGGTCAGCTATGGGCAGAATATTTTAATTAGAAACCCGATATCCTCATTATCTTCTATTGTGACAGAAACAAGAATCAATGCTTTTGTATTCTCACAAGTTGCCCAAAAACATTTTAGTTGCCATTTGCTGTTCTTAACCCTATATGTAACATGTCCCAGCCTACATGCATTGTCTGCTCATTAAACTATTTTGAGTACATGCTCTAAAAAAACAGCAGTGCATCTTGTCCTGTGAAACAGAACTGATTTCACTGCATCTTCACTGGTTTGCATTCTGATTAATGTGGTGTTGTACATCCATTATAATGGTTATGGGGCAAATGCCCAGCGCGGTCATCTGAAAGAGTTGTGAGTTTGTGGACATGGCTTTAAGAGGGCGCAAGAAGCCCCTTGTTTGTACATACAGTCACACGGCATGGCATTCTTGGAAAATGGCAACAATCAGTCAATTCAATGAAGCCGTCACCTCTTGTAATGAGGATATCACAGCTCTGATAATGCTCACACAAAGGCGAGGAAGTGAAATAATTGAAGTCAAATGTGCCTTTTTGAGAGTGTTGACTAAACCAGCCACTGTTGTGCTGTGATGGATGTGCATTTCTGCTGTGATGCCATCTTTGCTATACTTGCACTGAATCATAACCTTCTCAGACTGCTTTTATCTAAAAAAAAAAAAAAAAAAAAGTTTATAGCAGACATGCTTGGATGAAGAAGAAAAAAAGGCCCTGTCTTCACTACTCTGACAGTTTTCTCTCATTAGCTCTGTACTTGACAGTAAATGCATCTTACATCTTCCAAAACTGACTCTATCTGTCCTTCAAAGAAAAGGGATCGAGGAGGAAGGTTGTCAAGATCCTTCCCGTAAGTTTTTACAATACTGTGTGAAGAAAAAAACAGGGTTATATAATAGCAGGCATAAGCATTCTAAATTGTACACTGGCAACTCACTGGGTACGTTTAACTTGTTTTGAATCTTGCAGATAAAGAAACAAAGAGCCCTCGTATAAGTAAGTAACTGATTGCTGTGAGAGAGAGCAAAGTGACAGACATCTACAGAGACAGGAAGAAAGCTGTGCAACCGCTTGAGCCTTTATGCTTCTGATTGTTGGACGAAATGAGGGTAGCCATGTTGAAAGCCACGAGGAAGTTTTAAGGTCATTGAAGCTCAGAGATAGGCTAAAATAAAGACATGTTTCTGTTCTCCGGCTGTTTTCTGTCATGTTGTTTAACCACCGTCAGTGTTCGATGCATATGATATCTGTCAATCATTTTGCACTGACTTCTGAGGTTGTCACTCATCACAGTTTACTGCAGCAAAAACAATAATGTACATTTATAGATTCATAGATGTAAAACATACTCTTCACAATGAGAAATTTTAGATGTTATAAATCCTTAAAACATTAGCTGTGAGGCTCTGTGAGGAAGACACAATGAGTGTTATATGTTCAGATTAAGAGTCCCCTATGAGCCAATTATGTTCCAAGAGTGTTATCAGAGACCAAAGAAAACTGGGCTACAATTTTGGTGGAATGGCTCTGACCTAGATGTCTCTTGAGACTGCAATTTTCGTCACATTATGAACTGCTTAAATCTAACAAAGTCTAAGAGTGAGCACTGACTGCCCAGTGCATTTTAGAAAAAAACGTTTCTTGTCTGTCACACATCTCTGAAATGAATTCAGTGCATACAGTAGATTAAGTATACAAAGTTTGTTTTTTAAATTGTTTTCTATTCAAGCTCTAATGAAGATCTGAATATGTTTACTATGCTAGTTTCTAAATCTGGACTCTACTATCTGCCCATTGCTGTGAACAATCACTAAAGGGAATGCAAATTGTAGCAGATTAAATATTGGCCTTCGTTCCACAACCTCCTGTGTGAGGAAATTGGCATCTACAGTAGTGTGTGAACAGGAATTAAAGAAGCCCCAGGTTTAACACCTTCAGTGCTGCACATGCAAGATCCATATAGACAGAAAGACCCCTAGGGTTTTAACTGCATTATGGACAGATTTACATAGGCTAACACATTCTCATGCAGGCTTGCATGCAATCCATAAGGGAAGCTCAGGAGAGCCAGCTGTCTCACATTGAATTTTTAAATGTGACATTTTCAAGAGCTTCAGATGAAGGTTACGGTTGATCATTTCCGTTATGAGGAGCTGAAACACACGTGAAAAGAAATTCAGCTTCCGCTCCTTTTTCAAAGCAGCTGAGCTGCACTGAAGAATACTTCAACGTCAAGAAAACCAGGGGGGGATACCGGCCAGCAGCTCCCTTCCTGCATAATTTATGTATCGTTTTAGAATTACCTGCCCTGACTTAACACTAATAAATATTTATTTTTTTATATATTGAGTGGGGTGACTGTATGAATTCTTATCCAATTTTGTGGTCAACTGTGAAGCAGGAAAAGCTATTTCTGTAAAGTTTTCCATGTGCTCTCTCTAAAGATGAAAGGCCAAGCTGTCTTTTCGATCAGAGAGGTGTTTTTATAAGGGGTTATATCACAGTACTATAAACCAGAAGGACACCTGAGCTGCAGCACTGAGGCCAGGTGGTGGTCTGGGTCAGGAGCCCTGGGTTCTGCAGTCCCTACAAGCAGCACCAGAATATCTGGTAATAGTTCTTTAAACAGCCAGAGCGCCTTTGTTTATTAAGATGAGTTACTCAAAGTCAAGTAGAACACAGAAGTGTTGAGTACAGTTCAATACGCCGGGGGAAGCTGTCCAAAAATTTAGCAGGGGACAGTGTGAAGAGAAGCACTTGTCCCTTCAATTATCAGAAAGGCAAATGATCAATTAAAAGAATCAGTGCGCCATGGGGGAATTGTTTGCCATTTGGTGCTTCTGTGATCAGTTTTCCCAGAAGCAGTTTTGAAACATCTGGTAAAATTCAATTTTAGTCTCAGTTCATGTACAAACATGATTTTCCACTTCTTCTTGGCTTGTCTACCTGCAGAAAGAGGTCAGAGTCAAGGGTGTCAACATACAATTTCCCCAACCTAATGGTTAAAGTTTTATCCAATCTAATCATCCAAGGGATTAAGTCTAATTGAGGAAACAGAGGGATAATAATTTTAGCCTGAATCTTTTCCGGTGTGGCGTCACAGGAGAGGATTTCTCCCAGTGATCCATTCAGGGACAGTGATTTGAAAATGAGGTGACATGAGTTGACCACAAGCAGTCACTTTCTCATCTGGTGGTGTTTTCTATTTGTGTCAGACAACATGTGTTTTTCATGATGGGACCTGACAACCTCCCCTGGAGCAGCACGGAGCATGGAGAGCTACAAAGCGAGGAGGCTAAGGGAAAAACAACTGCTCTGATGCTCTGATTCGCTGAAATCTGTTAAGGTGATAACATGTAAAGTTCGGATGATGGCAGATGTGCTGCAGACAGAATCTAGCTAGTACTCTGAGTACATCTGCAAAATTCAATTTCTGTGTCTCCTATCTCCCAAATTGGCTGCTTCTTACTTGAGTGCACAGTATGTGTTAAGTCACTTTGACCTCTGTAAGTACTGTATATGTGGAAATAATTTTTTGCAGGCTGCATGTCTGAATGAAATGGGTTTATTATTAAGGATTAATGGAACAGGTTTCATCACATTTTGAGTGGTGGCACCAGAAATGGAAAATCTATGCTTAACTGGAAAAGTTTTATAATCAATTTCTAGCTGTATTACACACACAGTCATTCATCTGTTATTTTATTGGATTTGCACAATCGATGGGGTAAGTGATAAATGGAAAAAAGAAGTTACTTTCTGTCATCGTCAGACTGCTTAGGATTCTAAAGGTTTGTCTGATGTTGGAGCAGCTTGGTGGTGGGCCCTGTGGAGTGAGGTGGCCAAGGCGCCCGGTGGCAGAGGTTGTGACGTATGTACATGCAGCAGCAATGAATCACTAGGAGACAATGCCCCTCTCTCAGCCTGAGCTGTTTGCAGATGCCCATTTACCGAATGCACCACAGGTCAGCTGGGGAATTGCTCTGAAAACATTAGTATGGTGCATAATCCAGAAACAAAACAGGCCTGCGGATCGCATAAAAATGTACCTGTTCTCTCCATTTGAATCATCAAAACAATCCAATTTCCAGTATGTGAATCGCAAATTTAGTAAGAGCATCATAGCACAATGATGTTAATTAATTAATTAAACCTGAATATTTCTTTATATACATATAAACATATTTCAATCTGATTCTGGAGACATTATTATAAGATTTTATTTAAAAGTAGAATAAACAGCAGACATCTTCTTTCATGAGTTTACTCTTTTTTTTTCTTATCAAACTCATAAACATCTACAATCACTTTTACCAACTCAATGAATTGAAAATGTCAGGTGTGGCACCTATAGGCCTATTCTGAAAGCACAGAGGTAGACACGCGTGCACAGGCGCGCACACTCACATATGACTCATCTCATCTAAACTAAAGCACTTTGTCAGAGGCGTCCATTCACATTACACCCCAGCAAGAACGCGCAGACTCAATCTCACTTTGGAGCGCGACATTTATAGTGAGGTTGGCTATATAAGTCCATTCAGCGTCTACTCTTTAAGTAACTATAGCTTATACTTGTTTCTTAACGGAGCGAAGGAGGGTGGCATCTCGCCAAACACCTGGTAACCCAAACGGCTGTACTGGACCTCCTCTAAAGATTTAAGGTACGAAGCTTTATGTCTTTTGTGCAGAATTTTCTCTATTACTGAACGCCTTTTTTGGACATGTTTCATTTTTTTATGTTTCTCTGCGCGCCTTAAATCACTCCAAATGCGTCTCTCAAAACAGATCTTGCATCATCCAGCGGAGTTTTTCTCTAAGAAATTGTTTTGCACGTCTAAGCCTGATATTTTGTATAAGTATTGCAAACGAGTGGAAGATAGGAGGCTGCAAAACTTCCCCACTTCAAAACAAAATCTCTTTTTACGCGCAAACATTCCACTTTATGGAGACACAAGATCCTCTAGTATTAATACTTCATGTGAGGATGCATCTGAGGGTGTTTTATAACAACAAATAACACTTTTACTTGTAGTTTACAGTTAGTTACGTTGACCCCTGCGTCTTTCGTGTGCGTAAAATCCTCATTGCGCAGCTGAATTTGCGCCAGATTGATGGAAAAAAGAATATGCAACGTGAAAATAATGAAGGTATTTCTTTTCTTTCCTCAGATTCCTGTTGAAATCCTGACATGAAGCTCAATTTATTTGGTACCACCGTGATTCTGCTAGTTGCCTTCTTACCGCGCTACGAATGTCGGGCTATTGAGAGCCCTGGCGGTGCCCTGCGCGTCCCAGCTCCCCAAACCCAGAACTCCCAGCAGCAGCAGCAGTCTGGTCCCATCTTGGAGCGGCTTGGAGAGGAGTATTTCATCCGACTGGGCAACGGGGACTCTAACTCTTTCCCATCATCGTCAATGTATCCCGGCGGATCACCTGCTATCTTCAACAGAGCACTGCAACTCCAGCTGACGAGGCGTCTTTTACAGGGGAAAGTTGGAAACATCAGGGCGCTCATAAGCGGCTTCGGTGACCGTGGGGACGAGTCGATGGAGAGGGGAAGGAGGTCCGAGGACCCGCCGATATCCCTGGATCTGACCTTCCACCTGCTCCGGGAGATGATGGAGATGTCCAGGGCGGAACAGCTGGCCCAACAAGCGCAAAATAACAGAAGAATGATGGAGCTCTTCGGGAAATGAAGACCTCAATCCAGTCCGCCAAAGATCTCCCTTCCATCTTTTTTCTTATTTCTCATTTTTACCATCAGCACAAAACATGCTCTGTACAATATAGTGCTGCTTTATCACTCTATTATTTATAGCTTTAACCTCAAACTATGGAGCGTAAACGGGCTTGGCTCATAATGATCCGATTGTACCTTGCCATTTTAATGTTTGTGTCAAATCTGTAGAATCTCACCGTTCTTCATATTTGAGATGAAATACTTTTGGTTAAGTCATGAAATATTGCATTGAAAAAATTTAATTTTGTTATAGATTATGACTCACTGTATTTATGATATTTATGTTTGTTAATAAACTTATGTGCAACCAGTCATTTTTTGTTGTGCAAGAGAACGTCTTATATCTATATTTTTTAATAAAAAATTAAAAGCAATGCTTACACTTCTCTGTGGAAATCCTTACATATGGATTAATAAACCAACTAATCCTATTTAACTATTCCCCAATTACTAATTCTGACCAATATGCTCCTCTACTAACAAATACGTGAAATCTCACAAAGGAGACTGATATGTTTTAGAGGTAAAGGTGAAAATAGAGCAGGTGGTTGGAGAATACATAAATGGCCACTGTATCTTCAGTCTTGCCTACACAGATATTGATTCATAGGCAGCAGATGTATTTCTGAATACAAATATGTTGTATGGTGTAATCATGGCATTGCTCTAGAGCCAAGTCGTGGGTTAACACTGTGCCTTTTTTCTCACATCTCTTCTGATAAAGCCTTAATCCTCAAGAAGCAATTCTCATTATACCAACAAGAGGAAACCACAGACAACTGAGAGATGCACCACTGATAGCTAATGAGTGTGCAAGACACTCTGTGCATCTGTTTGTATGTGCGTTCTTTGCTGATCCTTGACCCATGGTGTCAGGGTAAACTAAACAAGAGCTGTGGGTGTGAGTCATCCTATTCTGTTTGGCCCACTTAGCAACTTGGGGCTTAGAGCACTATTGAGCACATTTGTAAAGGATCCAACTCACTGAAAGATGGTGCACAATAATGGCCGTGGATGGGTCTCAGTGGTGGACTTGGCTCAATAGTGAAAGACAGCAAGGTGAGACCATCACAGGGCAGACTGTGGAAAAGTGGTGTCCTGAGGCTCGCTGCAGTGTCTGTTCAGTGAGTTGTGTTCAGGAACAGAGGAATAACCGAACACATGGGCTGAGAGCAACCATGTGAACCGGCAAATAAAGGAGCACTAATGTTTTCTTCATTTGATTTTTATTTCATTTGAGATAAAAATATGCAAAAAGGGAAAAACAGTGATGAATTTTTCCTGTGCATTTCATTTCAGACGGGCATGAATAACAGTGACATCAGCAGCAGTAGGAATAAACTAACATAGAAATAGCCAATAAAGAGATTTTTCTTTTAAAAGAAAAATCAGGAAAAATAATTCAATTCCCTTTTTCGCATTCACTTCAGAAAACATATAAAACAGCAACATCTGTAACATTAATGTAAGTTTAGGCGTGTTATTCTGGTAACAACCATTACTTAGATTATGATACAATATAGCAAAATCAGACTAAAATGCTTTTTTCACAATAGGAAAATACATTTGTTACGCAACAAAGTGTCTGACACATAAGCCACATAAGTCATGCCTCTTAATGAAATGCCAAAATGTCACAGCACCAGTTTTGTAGTCTGCTACCCAACTCATAAAGTTGTATCAGTCATAAAAAAGTATACGATGGGAAGGACAACCTGAGGCCCTCTTGCCATGTGTCCTAATGATGCTGTGAGCACTGACTTGATAAAGGTCAGCAACATAAAAAAAAAAAATGCATGAACAAGTCAGACTATTGGGAATCATCAATAGACACGTATAGTCTGTTTGTCATTTAGTATGTCCAAAAAGCGCACAAAGATACATGTATTTAATCAGAAACAGAAGCAATAGGATTGGTTAGTATGCAGTAATGCATTCTAACGCAATACAATAAAACCGGCAGAGTTGAACTGAAACTTTGCCTCCTTTAGATCTAACCTTCTAACCTTGCAACTCTGGCTTTCCCTACAGCGCAGATCTAATTCTGGCTCACAGTTTCCTGGTTTCAGAAAAAGTATTACAACTGACCTGAAATTAACATCTAGGAGCGTCACTCATACTGTTTCTGACGGCTAGGTTGAGGCGGCGCTCTTGGCTGTGCTGGTGGAGGCGTTCACCGCGGCCTGAGGCGGAGACGCGTGTACAGAGGAAGCGGTAACAGCGGCGCCTGCAGAGCCGGTCTGGGTTCCCTCTGCCTGCTCAGCGTCTGCCTCTCCGTCCTCATCGTCATCGTCATCATCATCGTCGTCTGCACCTAGAATAAAATTAAATTGAGGTAATTATAGTCAAAAAAGGAGCAGGACAGGACAGAAAGTGACTGCCGCTGCCTTCACCTCGGATGAAGTCGACGCTGCGCAGGGCCTTGCTCTCTTTCCTGAAGTCCACTTTAAAATGATCCATGTTCTCGTAGCCACGTTCAACTTTATCCAAGTGCGCTGTACTGGATGCCTCTGCAATCCTGAGGACAAAACACATAATTAGGATAAGAAATCAATTTCCACACGAGTTTAAATACCAATCAGTGACGTTCAGCCCATTCCATTACTAATTTTAGGAATAACTGCCCTTTTCCCAACTGACATTAGCATGTACCTTAGGTGATCCAGTTACACGTGCACGCCTCTAAGTATGTCAGCCCTGCTCTATATTCAAATAATCACATGCATAATTTACATTTGCAAGGGGCAGATTTATTAAGCAGATCAAATTACCCTGAATCAAGAGCGCAGGGCAAAACTGTGTACAGGCGGACATGATGAGGGAGCGACTATTCTACAAACAGCAGAGGTACGACCTCTAATCTGGTGCGTAGGTTTTATGCGTGTGTTTCTGTCTCTCTTTGGGAACAGCATACAAACCAAAGACAGGCAATGGAGGGATGGGTTTTCTGTGGTAAAACTGTAGTGGAGGAATGCAACCACTTATGACGTTAAAGAAGAAGGACTCAAAACAGTCCATTTCTTTGTGAGGTTTTTTTTTTTGTGTACACACCCCTTAACGAACGGGACCATATGCGGTCCAGACCAACTCTGAATGAGGTCTGAGTGACTGAGTCTCCATGCAGTGTTGGGGCCTCTCAAGTGTGTTCACACCTCTACTGTCTGTGTTATGATGGGATCACCTTAGACACGTTAATGACGTGTGAACAGGGATTATGATATTTATTTGTTATAATTAACATAATTACTTTTGACAGCTCCCAAAGAGAAGGCATGATCATGCTGTATTGATGGTAATTAACAAAACGGCATTAAACATTTGATTTAGTAGTGTTACGTTTTGTTAGTGTATCTGAAGATGCAAAAACGCTTCCAAAATCACAAGCACTTACTTTTGGAGGAGGGGCTTTGAGTTCTTTGAGAGACAGAGGAAAAATAACTAAATTCCCGTTTGATGGAAACAAAAGCACTGATACTTGTTTAAGCCTAAATCTTGAAACCTGATTGGTATTAACTCTGACCTGCAGGAAGACAGCCATCTCCTGCTCCTCCATGGTCTGGATCCCCATCTCCACTGTCTTACAGCTCTCCTCCAGGTGGTCTCCATACTTCCTGGTTAGTCCCCTGATGTAGTTAACCTTCTCCTCCTGTTCGGCTGTCACCTTCTGACTCAACTCCCTCTTCTTCTCCTCCAGGATTGTGTACAGCTGGTCGAACTTCTCACACACCACCGTCTTCTGCCTCCGACTGTTCTCCTATATACGCACGAGAGAGAAAGAGTTCATAAATTGTGAAAGTAAATGCAAATTAATAATTTATCAGGATCAGATGTGTGACCCATGTACATATACTGCATAGAAATGGGACAGTTTAGAATATTTAAGACTTAAGATAACACTTGTGCAACTGAGGTACTGTAATGTGTTGTTGTTTAGTGTTTACAGTCATGTGAATACTACGAACTACAAATGGTCCAGCTGGTTAGCCTGTCTTCCGCCCCTGTGGTAGTGCCATATGTGAGAGGGAGGACAGCAAAGCTCATTCAGCATGTCCATCCTGAGTGACGCCACTTAGGGTAATACATGGGGGATTGGACCGACTCCAGCTTCCTCTCTGCTACCTCCAACTGGGGCACGTGAACCATAGAAGAGCTGTCTGTTCTCTCCCCATCAATTACACCGCTTGTTTTGAATGTAACTGGGCCAGAGGAATGATGAAGTACGCAGCTAAGTGCACATAGAAGCAACAGAAGAAAACAGACAAAAGAGAATAAGGACCGAGGCACCCAAAGCATTAATGGTCCTCTCTCTACCTCCCTGTCTGAACCTCTCAGACAGATAAAAGCAAAGAGAGCGGCAGTGGCAAGGACACGTTACATTTGTACGTCTGTGCAGGTGAGTGCAGGTGTACCAGTGTGTGCATGGAGCGAGGCTTGCTGCGTGAGTGAGCGGCCAAGCAGCGCAGCAGTCGGACACTGACCTCTATGGCACGACAGGCTTCCTCTAGCTGACTAATGATGCCTTGCATCCGGTCATTGGTACCAACCATCATGGCAATCCCGTCACTCAGCTCTGTCTGGGTGGCACACACATGGCGCAATATATAAGATCACATGTACAAATGTAGAAAAAGATCCATTGATCCATTGATCTATCTATCTATCTATCTATCTATCTATCTATCTATCTATCTATCTATCTATCTATCTATCTATCTATCTA
>JAPQRQ010000014.1:18701224-18712631 GCA_037367365.1 Apogon talboti | reverse complement strand
CTACACCTTATCATGCAATAAATCAATTACCTGTGTTATCTCAGAGCCATATAGTGCAGAAAGATCGACCTAAACAGTGACTGCAAACAACAAATTGATTATGTCAGAGTCCTGTTTAAATTGCAATCTACATGTGTCACAAGTCACCACAAGCAGTCATATGGAGTAAATTGCTTCAGTGTAATAGAGCTGCAACATTTTGCTGTGTTTCTTAGTCTGTATTTCAAACTCTGGTGAGTCTTAGCTCCCAAGTAGTATGAGTCATGAGAGGAAGGTAATCACAGGCAATGATGTGGACCGCTGCAGGGCAAGCCCCGTTGTGGAGGAATACCCTTGAGAAAGTACACGCCGTCTGCAAACGACTGCTCATATAGGTCTTGGGATCGCCCCGGCCATTCAGCCAACCAGAAAACACCTTCTAAACAATGCAGATGATTTTAACCAATCAGCGCCGGGGTTACAACAGCTGCCTCTACGCTATTGGTTCAATTTAGACAAGGGCGTTTTTTGCTCGCTCCAACAGCACCATCTCTGGCAGGTGGTGTGCGCTTTAAAACCATACAGTAGGCTAATGTTTAGGGCGATAGGTAGGTAGTTAAAGGGAAATAAACACACTTTACGTTAGCAATTTCCCATTTTAGGTTTGATAGTTTTTCGTTACGTGCCATTACGCTTCTTTAAAACCCACCGGAATCGGAGTGAATGAGATGAACGTCGGGGTTCCCCTCTTTGAGCCAGACACTTTGTGCTTTACGGTCAGCGGTGAATTAGACAACTGCTCCTTCATCATGCAGCTCCAGAAAAAAGACGGAAAAGCCCTACATGTTGATTATATTTCGCCACCGGTGTAAGTCTGAAGGAGAGAAAACCTCCGAGCCTCGGCCGACACGGTCTCACATCCTGGAGCTGCCTCACTTCATCCGCCGGTGTTGCATACAATATGATATGTTGATGACATTTTTTGGAAGTGGTCGTGCCTTTTGTTTTCATTTCGGGTTATGTGATATGCGGATCAGTAAACGCCATGAAACGCAAATGAGCGGACGTTTTTTTGCTCTTTGAAAATGAGGAAGCGTTTTCATAAAGACCCAGAAAATGGCAAGAAGGTCTCGTCGTCTGTGGGCCCGGATTTGAGTAAAATGAGAAGGAAAGGAGCAAATGCAACAGCAGCATGATTTTTTTCCCTACAGAATGACACCAAAGGAGGTAAAACGGTGGAGGTAGATAAGACGCAGCATCAATGAAGGCGATCTGGACAAGTTTTGAGTCGCTCATGATGAACAGAAATACTTTGCAGCTCGATAGCAGATCGTTGTCACAATATTGAAAGGTGTTTTTTTTTCTGCTTTGAAAGCTTTCACCCATTTTCGCATTCCATTTGTTATTTTTATTAGACACTGTTTCCCTTTTTTCGGCTCTTTTTTTTTTCTTTTTGTTTGTTTTATATTTTTGATTCGGATCCAGCTCTGACTATTCAATGGAAGTATGTTATCAGCTGCCGGTTTTGCCTCTAGACAGGCCGGTTCCCAAGCATGTCCTCAGCCGGAGGGGAGCCATTAGTTTCAGCTCCAGCTCTTCTCTCTTTGGGGCTCCTGATCCGAGACAGCTGTCACAGGTAAAAAAAAAATAAAAATCCATATACTTGTCCTTATGTTTTATCATTTTGTCACAATAGCTTAGGCTCTGGAACTCTCTTAGGCCTTGAAACCAGCACCTTTTTGACAAATATATGACTAATCCACAGGAATCTTGCAGGTGGTTGTTGGATATCTAGGCCTTAACACACATAGTGCACACTCACTTACACAGGCATACAACATTTTCTTATCTGTCAGACCTAGAGCACACACCAGCTAGCCATCTCCTAAAACCATTTTGCATTTTATGCATGTTGCCCACAGATAAAGGCCCCTCTTGACTTACACTTTAGCCAGCACTGGAGTGTGATGCCTCAAGTATACCAGTTTACTCTTGGGACTTGCTACATTTGTCAGAGGGAACGTGCCACAGTGTTATTTATGTTAACATCCCTTGACACATTGACAGAAGATACATAAATCCTTGAGTCATACTTGAAGTTCCTTCTTGGAAATGTGCCTCTTGGTAAGCCTGCCTCTATATTTCAGCTCTGTGGTGAAAGAAAAGAAAAGGTAGGCCACAACAGTCTTCATGCTGTGGGGTCACATTCTGCTTGACTCTCATGTACACACAAAAAGTGGCACGGTTGTACAATGCATCTCCAATGCATTAGCCAAGTATTGAGTCACTGTAGTGCATGGACATGTGTCTCAGATGGGGTACCATCCATTAAGCCTTTGTCCAGTACTCTTCCTTAACTAACTGTAACCTACATGTGCCTTGCAACCAGAGTTCAGAGAGAATAGTTGCACACATCAAGTCATGAGGCAATAAATTCAGTCCCCTCTGTGTTGCGCTTTTAAGAATAAGCTTCTAAACACTCTTCTTATTGCTTCAGTAGTTCGGCACAAAAGCAGTAAGGGTGTATTCTGATCTCTTTGAGTCATGTCCCGCTAGTTGCTCATGAACAGAAACTGCCACAGCACCGCATGGCATCTCCCAACACATTAACTAAGCATTAAGTCACTGTCTTTGACTGTGTGAGCGTTCTCTTCAATGGGCTGTCCATTAGTGCTTTGTGCCGGACACTGCTCCACATAACCACCCATGTGTGTCCGCTTTGAACCTGCTGCACATCACAGGCAGCTCCCTCAAAGACTAATGCATAGCCCTGGTTATCAAAAGGCCGTCTTACAGCCAATTCTCTGTGGTCTTATTACTAGATTTCATTAAAGGTAATTGTACGTAATCTAGGTACAAAAAATGTCTGTGAAAATCATTCCATCTTTCTTTCCACCTATTCACGCTTGCAGCCATTATTCTACTACTTCATTATCACTCTGTGCCTGTTGTTAGGTAAAGTTCTAAAACTGAAACAAGGGCCTGAGGTCCTGTTCCTGTACTGTACATTGGTGGTGTTGTTATGGAGCAGTCCGGTGTGACTGCCCTTGCAGCTTATTTCATAAGTTAGCCAGAGTTCATTTCCACCTGGCAGGTGTGAGACGCTCTATTAATGATGTTCTTTGTTGAGAATAAAGGGGTTATTTTCCAAAAGCAGTCCACTTTTTCAGTTTCATGCAGATCTGCATGTCAATTTTTGTGGCGACATTAAGCCCCACATTTAATATTCACCTCAGACACATTTACATATACGATTTGCTTTGTGCAAAATTGTGTCAGAAAGGTGTTCTGAGTTTCAACACAAAGACCAGTTGACAGTGAAATGATCATTTTTCAGAGACAATTTTGACAGGTTTGGGTGATCACTTGTGCACATACACAGGAGTGTCACTCAGTCATTTTCACAGACCAGCTACACTTCTTCAAATATTGTCTTTTGAGCCCCTATTTATGACCATAAATAGGGCATTTGTCCTTGGTGGCTACTGTGTTTTTGTGTGTGGTTCCACAGGCCTGTCGTTTGTGGAAGCAAGGCTGGACTTCCATTGCAGAAAGAGGCAGTTAGGCATGTGCAAGGGCTCTGTGGGCAGTGGTTTGGCTTGAAGCCAGACTCACAGATGGCCGAAGTCTCAGTCTCTTTTCTTTCACTGGCTATCTTGTTCCGCTCACTCACAAGCTCCCTCTCTTTCTTTCTCTTTCTCCCCCTCCCCTCCTCTTGCAGATGAAGACATTTCCTCTTGTAAACAGAGGACGAAAGAGTAGAGTTGAAGAGACAACAGAGTCTCAGAAGAATATGTCACTCAGTGGTTGTGGAATGCTTATGATTGGGTGTAAATATGCTGTGGAAGAGGCGTTGAAAATGACAAAGGCATTAAATAAATGGGTTCATTTATCCATTACAATGCCTCTATTGTTTTTGTAACAATACATGTTGGGTGCTTGTTGATTAAATCCTAAAAGTGAAGTGAAAGGAAAATGTGCTTAGATATTGGGATGCATGCTGGTCCCTTCTGGGTTCTCTGAGTGAAGAGTAAACATAGGACTTGGGAAAGATTAGATTGGTGCAGTATGAAAGGATCAGTATGAAAGGTATGGGACAATGAGAAGGACACTGCCAAGAATCGTGTGTCGTGCATCTAATGTCAAGTATTTGCACATAAGAATAGCATGTTAGTACTGCACTTTATCTGAAATGTTGTACATGAAGGGGTTGAAACTAGTTCTCATTGCAGCGTTGGTGGCTGTCGTGATGTGGTCATATGGTTTCAATGAGGATGTGGAATTAATACAATACAAAGAATCCATTAGAGATATACGGTATCAGTAAACAGATGCAAAGTATTGATGTGTTTGAGCAGTCACATGGCTTTTACCATATCAGGAGGAAGGCAGCTCAGACTGGAAACTCTGATCTGCTGTGGGCTCAGTCCATCGTATCAGAGTGAATGATATCATCAAGCATATGCGGGCCACTCACCCAGATCAACTTCTTCTCGTTTGTGATGTTTAGGCATAGAGGAAGATGACAGGCTTTTGTGTGCGTAAGAGCAGCAGATAGAGTGCGGAGCATGATAAAGGAGAACTTGACTGCTTCTTTCTGAGGGAGTTAACTTTGTTGATTTTAACTGAACCGATAAGCATTTTTTTTTTTCTGCACAGTGCCATCGGATTGACGTCGTTTCAGGATGTGGTAAGAATGCTGAAGGAGCCGTTCAGACTCTGAGCCTGGTGTTTCACAACCTCTCACAAAAACTTTAACCCTTGTGTTGCCAAAGTTTGGTTTTCTCAGAGGTTTGTGTGACTGTGCTGGCCTGAACTCAGCTGTTTGTTATAAGGCGAGGATGTATATTATTTTCTAAATAAACAGGGAGTCAAACCTTATATCCTGTCCTCATTTAAACATACAGATTCAGTGTTTCTCTACTAGTCTGTCTTTTTCTCAGTAAGGGGCCCACCTCGTCACATGACCGTTCTGTTTTTGTGCTGCAGTGTCGAGTGCAATCGGCCGTGAGAATATGGCTCTACACATCAACACACTAACGGACACGGTGTCAGGGGCCAACTGCTCTGGCTGAATATTAATCATATTTACTGTAGCCCTATAGGCATTTGAGATGAGCTCAACACACGGAAGGAGAATGGATGTACTCTTGTTCATACTATTTTACACAGTTGTTGTCCACAGGCATTGTGTGGTTTGAGACGGGGGTTTTGTTTTCCCTCTTCAGAAGGTTAAGACTTCCAATAAGCTGGCCAGAGAAGCAATTAGAGCCTGGGAATGATGTTTGAAATGAATGAAATTCTTGTGCAGGGTAGACGGCCTGTGAGAAAATGAAGCAGGTCTTCCCCTTCCCCCACTCCTTAACTCCTCTTCTTTAATAGAGTTTTGCTTAAAGCACATCTATACTAGACCCCTTACAACCCTCTGTGTAAAGAACCCTTAAATCATTTTATGACACTTTCAGCCGCCAATAAATAAGGGAGAAAACATTAGTCGCAGATGCTGTTCTCTTTGGTGTCAACACTACTGTGTCATTCAACCGCAGAGGCTTATCCAAGTCATTGGGCCAATTCACCCCAGCCCTCTCTCAGAAAGTCATTGCAACTGGAGTGTGTCGGAGTGGACAGCATTCATATAAAACACTCTTACCGCTGGTAAACCCCATTTAGGGTCATTGTGCATACAGCGGCCTGTGCATGAATACATGCAGTACACACTTACTCCAAACCTGCCTGTGTTTATGGCCTAGTACTCAGTTAGTGGAATGTACCATCCCACACAATAGGACACTGCAAGAGGTCATAACTCAGAAGGAAGCTTTCACTTTATGAAACCGTGCTGAGTCCATCTGCTTTTATCTTGGGAATTTACATGTGTGTGTAGGTGTACACTGTAGTTGTGCGTGCGTCACTTTGATTTCTGATGTCAGTTTATAGGAATACTGCTGGCTTCCTCATTCTCTTGACCCAAGTTGACTTACTCTGTAATAGTTCTGACCTAAGTTAAAACAGAGTTTTAAAGCTACATGACATCATAACGGCAGGTTGTTATGTGTCTGCTCAGAAGAGGGAAGTGTGAGAATGCTGTACTGTGCAGCAGACCGTTGAATACCATCGAAACGGTGTGTGACTACAATATCAACTCAATCACAATGCTATGACAAAAAGCATGTTTGAAATAGCTGTGTAAAGTCTTTCAACTTAGCCAGTGCCTTTTTACACTTAACAGACACACACACACAAAATGCATTAGTGTGTTTGCTTTTGGCAAACATCACCATAACAATAAAAGGGCAGTTAATGGGGACATAAAGTAGGTATTTTACACACCTTTACTCACAGGTTTTCACTCACTTTCAAAAAGGCTGTCCAGGTTTACATTGAAGAACCTTTGTGGTGTTAGCAGTCAGAATGGCAAACATTAACACTCCCACAGACACCGTGTGACCACGTGACCCTGTGACCTTAGAAACCCGAGTTCTGTGACCCCAGCCAAAGTGTCTGAGTTGAGATAAGAAACAGGGCCGTATGTAAACGAGCTTACATGGAATGGCAGGGTGGACAATGAACAGACTGTTATGCTAGCAGTAAACTCCAAACAAAACTGAATGGGCTTATTTTCAGACTGCAGCAAAGAAACGTGACCTGACTGCAGCTCCAGGTGTTTTCCCATATGTTTGTAGAAATAAGGTTTTGCGGCCTACCTTTTGTATCAGAGAACTGAAAACATCTGACCTGCAACCAGTCTCATGATTTTATGGAGTGCATTTTTCTAAAGCAGATGTGTAAAAGCATGGTTGAATCCAACTGTTTTGGTGATAAATGTGCATTTTCTTTTTATAAATATGGAGTGACTTGTGGCATCTGCTAATCCACAGAAAAAAGAAAACAAACAAAATGTGTGTGTAATCCAAGCCCCAGCTGTATTTGGTGCCAAAGGCTATGGGTCATATACAAACTGGCAACTGGCATGGCTCAGGCCCGCAGCCAAAGGAAAAGCCCCTTAAGCAGTAATTTCCCTAATGGCCACTAGGTTCAATTTCAGTCCCATACAAGAGTATCTCGATTTAGTATATTTGATTAACTGGATTTCGCACATTACTCAACTTGACTTTAACCAGTCACCCCAAATTTGAGCAAGTGCTTTATTTCGTGGTTAAGCCATGGACTGAAATGTAGACTTCATAATGTCCCCGTTTATAAATCAGTTTATGATCAGTTGGCAGATTACCATACCATGGATATCTGAACTGTGCCACACCTGTCTGCAACACTCATCTTAACCAATACATCCATAGTTGAATTTCTTTCCATAAAAAAACTGACACAGGAAAAGTCCTTACTTAACTTGATTTCATGTTGGACATTTGGGATTTGCATGCATGCAGATGCAGGACATTTTTATCACATTACAGATGACAGTTGGTCATTGTTCTCAGTGAATAGCTCAAAGGCTCCCTCAGCTATTCCATAGTAAAAGCCTTGCTGTTACTAGCCTCACAATGGCTGCAAAGCAGTTATTTCACTAATGTTTCACATAGTATAACTGTCCAACTTAGATTGATGATGACCCTCTGTCAGGCAACATTCCTAAGGTTTCAGCTTATTAAAATGTGTGACATGTATGTGCAAAAAATAAAAGCATATTGGACACCATATATAATTTGATGTGCCCAGTGTTTAGAGTATCTGAAACATTTGCCCTCCAATGTGTTGAATAACCCTCCGAGAGTTACTCATCAAATGGAAAATCTGTCTGCACGGGTGTCGCATTGATTTCTTCTGTGTGATCGGGTGTTAGATGAGTTCATGCTGAGTAAAAATACCTAAAGCTCAACTTAAATTATCAGCATAAATGTTATTTCGATCCTATTTTGAGGTTGTTTTATCACCCGACCCAGTTCAGTGTTCAAGTCCTGACTTTGAGCCCCTCCACCTCTCTTTCCCTTATTTCCAATCACCCCTCAGCTGTGAAGCATAAATGCCAAAAACATTGATCATACAAAGGAGCCCAAGGTCATGAAAGACCGACTGTAACACAGAGGGTAGGGGTTTGTGTGTTGGCAGCATCAGGTGTGGCAGGGGTGTGTGTTGTGGGCATTTCAAGGGTAAAACATGACTTTTGCCTTTGTTCACAGTGGGAATGTGACTTTGACAAAGTGTTTGCACTGCCGCCTCCTCCTTACCAGCTCTCATGGGAGCACATGCCAATGTCCACTTAAGTGCCAACTGGTGGCTAGCCTCTTATAAGTGTGTGTGTGCTGGCAGTAAGCTGTGGCCAAAAGGTTTGTTTGGAAAGTGTTGGCAGGGCTGGTCAACCCTCCATTCCCAGCCTTAGGGCTAGCATTATGCAGTTCCCACGAATGTTTCAGTCGACACAAACCCACTCACACACACAGTACCCATGCATACACACGATCTATAATGCTCACACTAACCATCAGTGCTGTGTGTAAACACAGAGGCCTGTTGACACTAAAATACAGCTTTGCAGATTACCCACCCTGAGTCAAACTGTTTGCTAGCCGGTAAAATATTAGCTTTGGATTGGCTGCTGTCATGAGCTTAGAGGAGAGACGGTGTCAGGTGTGTGTGAGGAGTCTACCACTAATCCTGAGGATATGAAGTAATGAGTATACAAGCATGTACATTTGTGTTTGCGCGTGTTTGTGTTTGACGGCTGTTATTAAATCTTCCCAGAATTTAGGCAGATGGTCTATGTCAGCCTCATCACTGTCCTGTGGTTTGTTTTTGATAGATTTTTGGGCATAATACAACACTTTTTTTAACCCATTTACCCGTTTTTCCACCATTTTAAGAATGGAATGCAGAGGTTTATCAATAC
This sequence comes from Apogon talboti, assembly GCA_037367365.1. Classification (NCBI taxonomy): domain Eukaryota; kingdom Metazoa; phylum Chordata; class Actinopteri; order Kurtiformes; family Apogonidae; genus Apogon; species Apogon talboti. The sequence continues at coordinate 18,703,807 of JAPQRQ010000014.1, read as the reverse complement.
AGCGTGGCAATGTATCCAGTACACTGTAGTAAATTATGCAGATATCAAGTACAGTATCACAGGTTTTTAATCTTTTGGAATGGACTCACTTTAGCTTCTGTGGCTCTCTCCTTTTCAAAGACACATTCATTACAGTAAACATTAAATACAGAGAGTGTTGCATCATAAGTTGTGTTGCTTGGTTGGCGACTGCATTTAAGTCAAGTTACAGAGATTTTGCAGTGTGAATTTGCACTGCCCTCGTGATTCTCTTACGACGTTTGCATCTTAATGGATCTTCAATTTTCTCATTCTTTAGAGTCTGTTAGCATAAGTCTCGAGTTATTGTAGTTTAATTTGCAGGATGTGTTTCGCTGCCACTGGAAAAGTACAAGTGAAGGCAAAATATACCTATCTTTCCTTTTGTTCATATTGCCCAACCTTATCAGTCTTCCAAACTTCATGTAACACCTTTCATTGAGGTTAATGTAATTCAGAGTCCTTCACACATGACTGATAAGCCAAAAATAACACAGAACAAATATAAACGATCTTAAAGTGAAATGGGAATTAACTATAGCCGTATAGTGTGAAAGAGAACACAGCAGGAGATCACTGACTGAGGTCTTATATGGGCTACCTATCCGGTGAGATCCTTTGTTGGTTGTGTCATCAGCTCATGAGCCCCTTAGTTTGCCCTTAATTTTTTAAAGTCTTTCCTACTAGACAGCCGGCAGCCCATCAGTCAGTCAGCGAGCCACATGGAGAGTCATGCAGGCTCCCAGTGGAATGGGTAACCCTAGATGAGGATAGCCCCAGTGGGGACAGTGGAGACTTTGCCTGGAGGGAGGCCAGGATTTATGGAGTGCATAGAGAGGTGAGCCAACAGCACCGAGTAGCCCACAGCGGCTGTCAATCCACAGTACAAAATACCTGCTGCAGACGCCGCTGTGTAGTTGTGTTTCCGCTGCTACTGTCTCTGCAGCTGCCTCCTGGTCAGGGATACTGTTTGATGATGTTGCAAATACAAATAAAAATTGAAAGACCTGCTCTATCATGGTGCACTGAAGGTTTTGTTGCTCGTCCCCGCCAGTGCACTGCATGTAGACCAAAGCTTCTCAGTTTGGTACTTCAAATAAGGTTACATGATGCACAAATACAAAGTAGAATGCAAAATTATGCCAAATTTCACATGGAAACGTACCAGCAGTTTTGTGCCAGGTCATAAAAGAGGTCTGCAAGAACACCCCAATACAATTCAGTATTTAACAGTAGGTCAGTAATTATTTGACTCCATTTGACTTTATTCCAATAGAATATAAACACAGAGTGAATGTATTACAAATCTACAACTGATATTTTCAGTGTTTCTTCTCAGTGTCATTATTCACCTTCCTGTCATTTGATATGTTCTGTATGTGTATGTTAACGTAATCCCTAGGTCGACACGGAAAGGCATTACAAAAGCATTTACACAGTTATCAGCACATAGGTTGGTAAATTGCAGGCTGTGATCGCGAGCTACTGTGATCACTATCTGAAAATGGTTGCAATAGTATGCAAGTCATTCACTGAATCTCAACGTAATGATATTCCTTTCAAAGTTGTTTAATTAGTTTACAATGTTACCTGAGAAGATAAATCCTGTTATTTACTTGTGAATGATTTATGAAGGCTTAGCGCCTACACACACAAACCAGAAGGGCAACAGGAGACATCGCCTCCGTTTGACTTAGACATGCATGCTTTTTTTTCTCTGGTGTAGCCACGAAAACTTGCTTTGCAGGAGACTTTTCATTAGCAATCAAAGACGTAAACAGCTGCCGTCACAACATTTCAACACTTTAGGTAAAACGTAGCTTCTCAGCTTTTCATCATTATCAGATATGACGTCCACAGGCTCTGAAGTGAACATGGAAACTGTCATTTTCAGCAACATTGGTTCACCAATAAAACCCATGTAGTTTGACAAATAACAGTGGTTTTATAGACACTTATTTTTATATTCATTAGTGATAGTTTTCTGAAAAAGTCACTTTCTCTTCATTTTTCTCTGTTTTAATACAATAACCTACCCTTTGCACTGAGGTTTTTATTATTAACGGCTACTAAATTAAATATAGGAAAATAAATGATTTTCTCAGAAAATGCATAATGCAGAGAAGTATATAATAAATACTGATAAATTGCTTAAGTAAAGTTAGATGTTGAAAAATGAATTTAGATGTTGGTACAAAACTAGTTGTAGGTCAGTAAGTGTTAAAGTTCTAGTAAAATGGACATATTGAATAATATTACTAAGTTTCATAGTTTGATGGGTCGTAGCTCTTGTTGTTGTCAGTTACTTGAAACTCCATTCAAATTTATACAAATTAATTTCACTGACTGACGTAAGTCATTTTTGAATAAACACATTATTGCGTTTGTGTGTCTGTGTATATACAATATGTATAGAAATTTCTGTATTTTTAACCCACATTTTCAACTGTATTTTGAGGCAGACCTAAAAGTAGGGGATACTAAAACAGATAAAGTCTTGGGTGGGGTCTAGCAGCCCAAAATATTTTCTATTTGTGGGAAATTGGCTGTGTATGTGTGTGTGTG
>JAPQRQ010000014.1:18672978-18695255 GCA_037367365.1 Apogon talboti | reverse complement strand
TGCTTTATATTATATAAATGAGAATTTTGCATCATATATTGATGAATCAATATGTTCTTATTACCCGCACTTCATAACGTTGTTCTATAACCAATCCTTGTCATTATTTTCATAGTTTTTTATGCTGTCCTCAAATGAGGACAGTGGGTTGAAATGGGTTAACATGATCACATAGGAATGTTTTCCAGTGTTCATGAAATTCCACTACACTTCATCCTAAAAAATATTAATATTCTTTCTTCATTGTCCTGTGCTAATTTGTTTTGACTTTAGCTTGCAAAGTCTCTGACTTCGTATGACATTCTCCTGGGACTCCTAGCAGCTGCCACTCATGACCTGGGCCATCCCGGGGTCAACCAGCCTTTTCTCATCAAGACTGACCACTACCTAGCTTCACTCTACAGGGTAAGAAGACACGCAGTCAGCCGTTTTCCTGCTAGACCAGGCTTACTCATGAAAGATGTGGTGTGATCTGTGACATTCATGTGCCACCGTTGATGTGCAGAATACCTCAGTTCTGGAAAACCACCACTGGAAATCAGCAGTGGGCCTACTCAGAGAGACCGGGCTGTTTTCCCACCTGCCTGCTGAGGACAGGTCAGTATGACACTGCAATATTATTACTAAGAGCACTAAGAACATCCTGCACGCCACATGAGATAGTGTCCACTGAAAGCTTCGATGCGGTTTTTTGACTTGAAAACGGAATCGTACACGAGTCGTTGTTTAAAAAGTCTTCCTCTTTCGACTGTACGACCCTTCAGCTTGAATATGGAGAGGGATTTAGGCTCTTTAATCCTGGCCACGGACATCAGCAGACAGAACGAGTACCTGTCCAGGTTTCGCATCCACCTGGACCAGCAAAACCTGTGTTTGAGCAACGCCAGCCACCGCCATTTCATCCTGCAGGTCCGTCACATCTTCCGCGGCAAAAATGCAATGTCTGCGCCGGCGCAAAAGTGCATTCTTACTTAGTTTTTGTCCCTTACAGATGGCCCTGAAGTGTGCGGACATCTGTAACCCCTGCAGACCCTGGGAGCTGAGCAAACAGTGGAGTGAAAAAGTGACTGCGGAGTTCTTCCAGCAAGGTTCACTTATTTCTACTGATATAGTCGTTGATCCATTTTGCCCATTTTATCTCCTTCATTGTCTCTTTGTTTGAGCAAATGCTGTTCTGTTTATTCTCTATGAGTAGTGTTTTTTTTGGGGGGGGGCGGGGGGAGAATCACTTTTAGTACAGATTACAGAATGCAGGCTAGTAAATGTCATATATAACGCATTCCATTATACGACTCAATGCGAGTATCATATTTTAAACATTTTGGATTAGTTTACCGTTGTCAAGGACATCCCATTTTTCCTTGACCTTCTATTTTCCACAGCATTGAGTTAGAGTGAAAACCGGTAAACAAAATACAGTTGCATAGTAGAACCAATGACATTTTGACTAAAGACCAAGATCTCTATCTGTGAGTGTAAACATGTCATGGCCTTGGGGTCTTCAAGGGGAGGCCAGAGTCTGTTCTGTCTGAATGGAGTCCTCTGAGAGAACTGACTCGATTCCCTGATTAAACAACTATTTAGTGAAAACAGTTGGTTCCATAACAATCACACAAGCTTTGTGGTAATCTTTAACATTTTATCCATAGGCTGGCAAATTACAATACCACCCGATAAGGTCTCACAATAACTAAATCATCATTGTGTTAAACGAGTGACAGTTTGAGGTGCTTTGACAGATGAGGCCCATTTACAGCAGCTCTACGGTCTGTCATGAAGCCAAACCACAGAATCAAACACACGTGCACTTTTATATCGCTTTTCAAAACCAAAGGTAAAAATAACCAAACACACCACTCTGATGTACCACACAGCCAGCTGTCATGAGCATTCAGCGACGTCAGGGAGCTGAGATGACGGCCTTGAAGTCAGTACCCACAGTTTTACCGTTACGTCATCAACAGTGATACAGGCCAAATGGAATCTTTTGTTTTTAGTCAGAATGTCTTGAACATTTTATTTTTACTAGTGTCTAAAGTGCATTTTTTTAAATAATGCAACTGCTTTTCAGAGTAGAGTGTAACTCATAATTGATTTTTACTGGCTGACGTTACAATTGCTTCTTACAGGAAGACACACAGTTATCTAGATTCTAAAAACTAAATCCTAGAAACTTGGATCGCTAATAATTGAACGACTAACTGTAAATACCTAAATGAATAAATACACAAATAGATCTGGATCACTGACTGCTCAAAGAAATGCACCAACACTGGTTTATAGGTAATTAAGGTGGAATCTAATGAAATCCTATTAAGTATATGTGACATTTCATGGTGCTCCTGCAGGGGACATTGAAAAGAAGCACAAACTTGAAGTCAGCCCACTCTGTGACAGAGAGAGGAACACCGTCGGAAACATTCAAATAGGCGAGTATAAAGACTGAATGATATGGTCTCCACCTTTCATGTCCAGTTCCTATGTAAAACTTAACAGCCCTCGTCTGTATCTGTCTCTCCTCCCACTCCAGGCTTCATGACGTACGTGGCAGAGCCGCTGTTTGCAGAGTGGGCCCGCTTCTCCGACACCCGTCTGTCTCAGACCATGCTGGGCCACATGGGGCTGAACAAGGCCAGCTGGGGCGGCCTGCAGCAGGAACAAACCTCTGTCTCCGAGGAGGCGGAGCCCAGAGCCGCCGGCACTGACACCGAAGACACAGCTGTCCCAAAACACGGCAACACAGCTCCAACGGCAGGAGGAACCAGCCCCAAAGAAATACCTCAGGGAAGCAGAGAATCCTGACACTCCTTGTGTGCCCTTTCACCTCAAACTCCTGACCCCTGACCCCGGCCTGAAGGCCTTACCACACACTGGGGGCCAGGTGGGGCTCGGCATCCAGGGATGGAGTAGAGCCTGCCGCTCCGCCGCTGCCTCACCTGATCCCAACACCTTGTTTATGTTGTGTTGCTTTTGCCTCTCATCTTGATAAACCACTGATTTTATTTAATTTATTTAATTTTTAATTCTTCTTTTTTGGCATATAGCAATACATAGATACCTCATTTGGCTACTGCTGTATTTTCTTTTATTTGCTTTATTTTATTTATTTGTCCACTGTTTTTGGCATTACTGACTGAACACACCACTTTTTTTGGTTGTGAACCTTAAGGGGAAAGCAGTATAAGAACTGAAATCAAATTTTTTTCTGGTATTTTGAAGTGCCATTTGAAAACAAAGATTTGAAGAATGATCTGAACTGACTGAGAAAACTGGAGTATTCATACATGAGACCCTCCTAAGACTTTACAGTAATGCCATGTTGCATTTGTATTGAAGATTCTTCCTCATGTAAAAAGAGAAAAAAAAAAATGTGACAAGCCCGGTCCTTTTGCTGCCTCTACGAAGACTGTTTACGCATCTCCGTGTTTGTTTTTTTTTTTTTTCCTTTCCCTTGAACTGAAGTGAATCATGTCGGCTCCACGGTTTGCCTTCGAAGCACAGATGTGAAGAACCACTTGTCTGAACTGTCATCCCACTGTTTAAGCCATGAGCAGAACCTTATTCAAACACACCAGATGCCATAAGTTACTCCACCTGTGCTACTATGTTTTTGCACTCCCAGATAACGGCGGCGTTGGGTGTGCAGCTTTATTTTCATCTCCAAGACGCCCTGTGAAGGTATAGAAATGAGTCCTCACTGATGTTTTTGAATCTCCTAGTGCTGGTTGAACTCGGGGAAGCTTCCCTCCCACACTGGAGATCAGTCACTCACTGCATATGCATCTCACCAGGAACTCCACTCCACGCAACTCAACTCGCTCAGGGTTTTGCCAGTCTCTTATTAAGAAGGGGGGGGGTGCCTGCGGGCAATGCAGGGTGGTTGTTTTTTTGTTTTTTATTTTTTTTCCTGGCTCGGATCTACTGAAGGAGACTCTCCCTCTCTGCAGAATGTCTCTCACAGCCACATGCAACCTAAAGGACTGCTTGATTGATGCCTTATAACTATGCACAAACTATGCTAAGTGACCAAACCAACTCCTGTTCCCATCAAGTGCATGGTGTGCTTGTCTTTGAATGCACTGTCCAATCCCTTTGCCTTTTTGTTGTAAGGAACAACTCCAGCTGTCCTTTTTTTGTACGGAAACAAAAATGGTCGAGTGACTTTGAACATTCCATTTCTTTGTTTGGTTTGTCTTCTTTGATTCTGTATAGTGGCACAAATTGTGTTTGTGTTTAAACATTTTGAAACATAACAGGTGCTTTTCTTACTTTAGCTGATTTGTATTTTGCTGTAAGTGCTGTAAGACTGTTGATAAAACTGTTTACAATTTGTTGCGACAGCCATTTTTGGGAAGACTTAAGTGTCGAGCCAGATTTTGTAAAGGCTTTGCTGTATTGACCTTTTTGATACATGCCTGTTGCAGTTACAGTTTGAACAATAAAACCTGTTGACAAATGTTTGTCTTCCATTAGTCTGGTCAACAGTAATGGAGGTTAACTCACTGATAGTGTCTCCTTCACTCAGGTCAAGTCATAACTTTAATCTATGTGCAGTTGTTTTCCTCGACTGTTGACCCTAGGACTTAAGAGTTCACCTTTCACAACCAAACACTCAACCACACAAATTAGGACAACTATAAACTTTTATTTCAAGATTTGACAGTCAATATAACTGGATACATATAATTTTTATTTCTACAAAATGTTGAATAAGTTTAAACCACATTCCCTTGTTTAAAGGTAATATTGAGGCAACTTGGAACAGCAACTAACTGGCATAAATAGTGAAGATGTCTTTGTAATCTGTCACTTTGGATAAAACACAACCTGAAACTAAAAATTCCAAATTAAAGCGACAGAATGTGATACTGCTCTTAGAACAATGGCAAGATTGGAATGTACCTTTGGAATATTAACAGGGTTGTTTACAAAAATAAATTATGCTCCCAATACAAATGAATAATAATGCACATTGAGTAAATTGGGAAAGCTTTAAGTGTTTTCTTCTCTCAAAACGGTAATTAAGTAACATCATGCATCTGTAGTGTCAAGATAAAAATCTGTTTTCTTCACTATTTAAGGATCATTCTCCCAGTGAAATAAAAAACTGACCGGCTCAAGATGTTGCATTTGGCAGTAAAAGGCAGAATCTTGCAGAGCATCACTGGAATGTCTTTGGCCCTTTAAGGATTACAGTAAGGACATAAATAGGTGTTAACTGACAAAAGCTGGGAGTCCTGGCAAGACTAGCAACAGGTTCTCAGACCTCACACTAAAACTAGAATTAATACAGATCAATGGCAAATAAATCTTAGACATTATTACCTGTGGTAAGAACATGATTATCTACTTACACCACAACATAAATAATATAACAATCATAAATTAGACTCCAAGTCATCACTCACACAACAGAGGAAAATATCCTAGGGGTAGGAACATGCTCCCTTCCTTCTGACAGAGGAACCTTTCAGCTTTAGTCCCTCCATAAAAGGTAAAACTGTTAAAATGATCCTATGTGCAACAGGTTTAACACCAGAGAAACACTGTGATGACTGAATGATCAAACTAAAAACACTGATATCCTCTGTAGTGTTACTGGAATGTGTATTCGCCTCAGTCACTTTCACAGTGATTGGCAGAAATTATTTTCCTAAACAGAAAAACTAAACACTCAGCTAAACAAAAATAATCCTGTTTGTAAAACAGAAAGTTAATATAAGTTATAAAAGTGCAAAAACGTGGTCAGATGACCATCAAATGCAACACTATGAGATGACTGATACTCGAAGCAGCCTGTTGTCTCCATCAGGCAGAAACCCTTGTCCTTCCACAGAAACAACTGACTAAAGGTTGAAAAGGCACTTCAGTGTCCACAGCACATCTGGACCTCGGCTCCAGTCGCCTGTTCACAGCAGCTTCCGTTTTCCAGTTGGCTTCAACATGTGCTGCCCAAACTGTGGAAGTATAAAGATGATTAAAACACAAACTGGACAGTGTAACTGTGAATCAAGAATCTGCCAACATCACTGAAGTATTCACATTTCTTACCAAAGGGGTGTCGGTTTTAGGTTTCACTTCTGGAACAGGAAGTCTGAAGTCGTCATTTTCTTCTTGTCCGCTGCTGTGCCGATAGCGATGGGCAAACTTGCGTTTGAGGGCCTCGGCAATGAGAGCCGCTGCATCTGCAGGCTCGCTGACTTTTGTTTTAGCATCAGCTTCCCCTACACGACTACAAACAAACACAGTCCATAAGGTTAGTTAGATGTGTTTATAATTAAAAAGAATTATTTGGGGTCTAAGTAGTCAAGGTAGGAGTTCATTTGTCAGTCTGCTGAAATGAGCTTAACTTTAAAAAGCAGCACAAATGGACTGACTCAAAGGCTCTAAACAGGGAGGTCAGCAGATACGGATTCAATATTATTTGCATAAAAATTCACTTCTCAAGTAGAAACCTACCTTTTAACAGAGCGCAGCTTGACTTTGTTCATGTCTTTGAGGACATCAAGCATGCTGGGGATTTCTGCTGGTTTGGAATCCAGAATTGTCTGACTGTCTGCCTTCTTCCCTCTGCGCTCCTTTATTAAGTCAATGGCTGAAAATGTACGCTGAAGGCTCAGGGGTGGTGGAGGAAGAGGGGGTGGTGGCGGCGGCGGGGGAGGGGGAGGCAGGGTACCACAGGGTGGCGGTGGAGGGGGAGGTGCACCCGTGGTAGCAGCTGAGGTGAAACAAAGGAATGAAACATCTTACATACTGTAGCTATTCCATGATAGCAATGAGATAGTGATAATAGCTATTATATGAAAATCTGCTGCCATCTAGAGGAGAAACACTATTATTGCAGAAGGAAAAATTATATATTTACACGACGCCGCCGAGTGAAACAAGTCCGTTTTCAACATACCTGGCTCTGCATTTTTCTCCTGAGCCAAGACAATTTGTGCAATCTGAGCTCTGAGTTTGGCAAGTTCTGTCTCCAGTGCACTAATCTTTTGAATAGCCTCATCGTTGGCAATTGTTGGCCCCTGGGGGTCTGGAGCCCCCTGATTCAGACTTGGCAGTGACCTCTGGCGGGTTAAGGGTTTCCTCTGCGGTTGGTGAGCTCGGAACACAAGTCCTGCTGGCACTCCTGCCCTGTTTCAGTGAGTATGAAATATGTCTGTTTAATGGTTACAGAAACAAAACCACCCTATACATCAGCTTTAAATAGTGACCACACTTCTTCTTCACCTGGGTGTGCCAAAGTAGTCTTCGTCATCCTCCTCTTCATCCTTGTCAATCCAGCCAATGTCAGCCAGAGAGGCGACCAAACCGTTCTGCCTCCTGGCACCAATCAGGATGCCAGCATCCTCACTATATGGGTAGAGCTTTGATACAAGGAAAGCATGTTCAACATTTAGATCAACAACCAGAGAAACCCTGGCACAGAGGCACACCTCAGCATCACACTGCTTCTCAGTAACTTAGACTACCATAAAAGCAGCTCAAGAATAAAACAGTAAGTCAGCTTCAACCCCAAATTAGAGCAGGATGGGTTGAAGTGGTGGAGAAAATGCACATGAATCCAGGCAAAAGTTCTTTCTAAATTTACTTTGATTTGTACTCGTCTATGTGACGTAGAGCTGAACAATATAGACAACAAATTCAATCACTTCTTTTCCAATATACATTTTTAGTAAATTGCTTTCTAGCTACATGAACTGAAGAAAAAACTCGATAAAGAAATACTCTTTCTTGACTAAAACTATATGCTCCACATGACTGGAGAAACCCATTCACAGTTAATATATTACCAGAGACAAACAGGTTATATTTAGACTTTTCGTTGTGCGAAAAGGTCTCTACAGGAATAATCTCAATTGCGATTTAGGCATTTTTCATGATTTTCAGAAAGCAAAACCTTGATTAACTGAATTAATTCAATATATTGCCCAGCCCCACTATGAAAACTATGTTTACTGTTACATCTGGTTAAAGTCACTTTGTTTACAGGCCTGCAAGTTCAGAGGAGACAGAATGATCTGTGTGTTGTTAATGAAAGGCTCAGGCAGGTTATTAGCAGCTCAGTCTTGAATCAGCTGAAGGATATAGTTTGCTGAACAAACTGACCTAAAGCAGACAGACTGCATTCCTCCTCATAGCGAGGGAGGGTAGCTGGAGACAGAAGAAAAGACAACAAGAGAAAGCAAGGTGTTGAAGGAGACAGAAAGGAAAAGAACAGTCATTTTGATCATTAATCTGCTTTCAACAAATGTAAGAAGATGATTTGAACAAACATTTTAAAACAAAGCTCCTGAAATACCATCAGTGACATCAGTGTTTTTTGCCTTAATGCATCCATGCACTCTGTTTATGGTTCTTACACGCAGTGAGGCTTAATAAACAATAGCTGAAGAGGGTGTGTTTCACAAGGCAGTGAACCCAACAGTCAGTAGAGACGGGCAGAAGGACACAAGAGAAGACAGTGCTAGAATACATGTGGTCAAACCAAAGAACCACAATCCATATTACAACACATATTACAAGACAAAGCATGCCATATCTTACACAATCTGTGTTATACAGCTCTACGAGTGGACAAGCTTCACACTCAAATGACTCAACAAAATAAAGCCGACCCTCGTAGGCATCACTCACCTGAAAATGGACCCTGGGGCAGGGCTTCAGAGGTAGAGTGGATGCTATTCTCCTAACAATGCTCCTAGAGGACCCATAGGGCTTGGCTGATCCAAACGCCTGCGTGTAAAACAACAACATTTAAATCACAGATCTGAGAATAAACAATGTGAATGGTTTCAAAATTTGTTATTTTCTTTTAATTAAGCTTCACAGTGTAGAAATAGTCAGATATGTTCACTTGTTCATGGATGTGGAATGTAACAAACTATGCAAACTACAAATCAGATACTTATATGTATTTCCATTTTATGGAACTTTATACTTCTACTCCACTAAATTTAAAAAGCAAAAATTTTGTTTTTACTCAACTAGTTACTTTTCAGAATACAATTTTTCATTGCTTTCCTGTCCAGTAAAAGCTACCGATGGTTGATAATGGTAAGACTAAGAAAAAATTGTGTTCTTTAATGGGTACAGAAAACACTTCTCTTTAAAATGAGCATAGATAAGGCAGAAAAATACACGATCACAAGCTGAAAAAGGGCCTATTTTCCTGAAGTCATGTTAAGTATTTTGAGGACAGTGATGCAACATACATACAATGATGCACTACTGCCTTTTACTTCCAATGCGCTCATTCTAAATACTGCATATTACATACAATAATAGTGTAATAGTAGAAATCAAAGAACATTTTTACTGTACAGTGACTACTACATGAATTTTCCTTATTCTAAGTACATTTTGTTTTGAATACTTTTCACACAAGACAAGTTTTAGATGGAGAAAGTTTAGTAATATAGGGCAATTCTAACAGCGTGTAAAAGACTATACTTTTTCCACCAGCGTGTGACTACGGCGACCTTTCATATGAGAGCCAGGCCTTGGGATGGTTATTAGATCGACAAATCGATCTGGTCAGGAATCATCACAATCTATTACCTACCAGGTCCATTTCGATCCGTGCATACTCTTTACTCATTTTTGCCGCTGTGTTTCTAAAGGGCAAATGGAAACATGCCTGGACACTGAGGGCATCATCACCGAGTGGTCATCTGGAGAAAACATGGAAGAAAAGCAGAGCACTGAGTCATCCTCGTCACCCTAAAATCCACGTTAGATTTCATTATAATATATGTACAGCTGGTGTATTGTAGTAGGAGATGTTTGAGCGAAATACGGCAACTAAGTTTTATGCTAACCTCCGCAGCTGTTTATTCTTAACATGAGCAGGTCTTAGGACAGAACTAAAAGTATACGTGTCTCAGGCGCGCCGTATCACATATAGAAGTTATGCCATATTGTTTTTAGTGACATGTAGTGAATACTTGCCTGTTTTCACAGGGTTGCCTAATCGTAACTTTAGCGGACAATGCAGCTAACTGATGCTAACATAGCGGCGGTTAGCCAACTTCTGCCAACCTCAACAAATTTCTTAGGATATGCGTAGGAAGAGACCAAGAGAATATACTAGTGATGTGTGCCAGCCAGCTACATGCCATCTCTATATAACTATTTGAAGATTAGACATATGACAATATAGAAAATAAAAACTTACCGAAAATGTCGCTGCCTTACAACTTTCTCAGTTTTTTCCACCTTGTCAAGCTGTCGGACAGCCTGGAGGAGGTGACTAATTCCTGGGATACATTTTGAGCCAATTGGATTCCAGAACTTTCAGTAGGTAGGTTGTGACTATTGGGTGTTTCCATTGGTTAATTATATTGAATGACTTAAAAATTAACCAATTGAAATTGAGAATTATAATAAAACTTTATTATCATTGCGGTTATTTCCAGTCGATCAGAGTACACTGTCCAATCATATACCACCAGCTCTGTAGATGCTTGTTACATACACCAACACGCCCCGGTGGTGCTGTGTTGCCTTTAAACTGTTGTATCCGTACAGGAATCTGGGATGTCCCAATTATCAAAACAGCTGTACCCACTGATGTGCCACAAAACCCAAACACTGTGCACAGCTGCTAGCTCAAGAAGCATAGTAAAGAAAGAGGCCCGGGCCTGTCGTGCCGGAGAGTATTTTGTAAAGGTGGAGTTGGTATTTAGCCGTTTTCCGTCATTTTGTTTTTCCATCTTTCGCAACTGATTTCCCCTGAGGTTGTCCTCATGGTTTAATTGAAAACTGACGAAAAGGTATGCTGTGATTGTCAAGTAACCGGAGCTAGCTTAGCTTAGCTGCTGAATCGCCGCTGTAGCACAGGGCGTGATTCGAGGTGAGGCTGGGGGTCGCAGAACGCGTCTTTGACAGAAACAACAGTTTGTCACTAACCCTTATGAAAAATATGTGCGAGTGTGTTTGCTTTAATACTGCATGACAGGAAATTAAATGGTTGGACTTCAGGTTGACGTACCGGTGCGAAGCATGCTTAGCTGTTTGTTCTATCAGGTGATAACCTATCATATCAGTGAAATCAGTGCGTTACCTCTAGGGGCACCTCACTAATCAGCCACATACTGTTTCAAAAACATTTTAGAGGTTATGCTGATATAGCTGAATCATAAGACACATTCAGACCAAAACAACGCAGTGCAACGTGGCCTCTGACAAGGGCAAAGTTAGACAATAGGTTTCCCTTTACTTCTCAAAATTGTAATTATTTTGAAACTATAATCAAATGTTCTAACAAGCCGAGTTGGAGCTTCCCTATATATAATTTTTTAAAAAATTTGATTTGATTTTTTTTCTTAACAAAAACTAAATATTGTAAAATATTACATTACTGAGAATGACTGTTGCATTCCTGCTTTGTACGTAATAAATTGCCTGATTGGCTGTTTCCTTCTTTTCAGTAAAGTGAAGTGATTGTTTTGATGAGTGTGGTGTCAAGACCAGAGGCACCATGAGTGCAGAGGTGGATGCACTAACTGTGGTGAATCAGCTGCGAGATCTTGCTGCAGATCCCCTCAACCGAAGAGCCATAGTTGAAGACCATGGCTGTTTGCCAGGTCTCATCCTGTTTCTAGATCATCCAAACCCACAGGTTGTCTACTCTGCACTACTGGTATGTAGCACTCAAGAATTTTGCATTTTCTGTACAGTAGTTACAGATACAGTATAAAAGTCATCACAGTACAAATAGGAAAAATGTAAACATGCAGTACACACTGCTGAGTGCACAGTAGCAGCACACCTTGAGACAAACTAATTATGTAAACTTGTTTTTTTACAGTGCCTTGTCTTGTGCTTGGTTTAATAATCTTACAAGATCCTCTGTGCTACTGTGGATTAGTTGTAATGTGACCCCCCCTACTGCTCACAACTGTTAAAGCAGGCTTCACTTAGCATCTTAAGGCCACTTATCGCACCACTGTGTCCCAGGCGCAAGCAGACATGTGGTCATGTTAAAACAAAAACACGTTTAAAGCACAGTACACTGCTGACATCTGTTGTCTGTTTTGTTACTAAACACAACAGTCTGGGTACAGCAAACATTACCCAGTATTACCACCATTTTGTGCAGACCTTGTATTGTGAGTATGTATCAAAGTGGCTTTATGTAACCGTTGGTCCTTGTTGCTAACCTGTGAAGCGTAAACACTGAGGGTCAGTGCTTGTGTGTTTTATATGTTAGTTATGTAATACTTTACAATTGCACAAATCCATTTTAACAGCTCTCTTTCTCTTATGATATCACAAGGGGCCTGTCATGTTTTAACAGTGAATAGATAATAGTCATCCATGTCCTTTCAGGCCGTGCGCTACCTGGCAGAATGTCGAGCCAACAGAGAGAAGATGAAGGGCGAACTGGGCATGATGCTGAGTTTGCAGAATGTCATGCAGAAGCAAGTCCCTGTCACGACCACATCACACACATACACACACACACGGTTCACTTACTTTATGTAAAACCTTTGTTTTGTATTGCAGAAACTGTGTGCCTGCAAATTTTTCTGACAAGATGATGTCAGGAAAAATGTAATTAAAGCTGAATTAAAGGGAGATAAACAGATCTGTTACTGGTTCTGAATGTCAAAGCATTTAATTCATCATGCCACCCCTCTAAAATTTTTGATGAGGTCAGTTGTGTATTTTAACTGAGGCACTTGCGTATTTACTTTTTTTCTTGCAGTTAGCAATTATATTTGCAGATATAGCTAATTTTGCACACATGGCTTTGAAGAGGTGTCACGCTTCAGAAAAGGCTTTCCTGAGGGTCTGTGGCTGTCTGGCTAAGTGACTGCTGTTCATCATTAACACTTTGATAGAAATAGATTGTTATTCAAGTGGCTGACTGTAGCTCCATGATTTTTGCCCCCCCACCCCCCACCCCCTTGCGGCAGAGCTAGCCCTGGGGTAACACAGTCACTTCAGCTAGGCCAGAGTGGCAGCTAGAGGAGCCCTGCAGTAACAGCAGCAGCAGATTTCCCTGCTCGCAGTGGCGTCAATCTGACTTTGGGTAGAGGTTGAGCATTGCTGGACAGAGTGGGAACCCATGGCTAAGGGGGGGGGGATGTCTAGCATAGTTGAACAAGGTGTTAAAACTATTTCTTTTCCTTCAGGTCATTAAAATTAAAGCACAGAAGATACCATTTCCTATTTACTTGATAACTTAAGCAAATATAGGAATGCATTTCCCGCTTGCTGATAGTTTTCTGAGAACCAGTGGAGGAATGTGTTGTACAGTGATGGAGAACACCAGGCTCCCAGAGAGCAGCAGGACCAGACAGCGTATGTCCTATGTGGTTACTGTAAGAGGAGTGATGACTCTGTGACATGTACAGCCATAAAGCCCACTGGTGTTCTCATCTCTAGACCTCTGACAAAATTATCAGTCCTGGCACTGTAACTCTAACTCCAACAGACCTTTGTGTCTCTTCTTGTGTGTATGAATAGTGTAAAGCAAAGAATAGATCTAATTATCATGAGTCTAAATGTTGTGGATGAATAAATGTTTGGGGGGGGCATCTTTCATTAAAATGTACATCAACGCAACAGATAATTTTATGATCATCTGAATGTCCTGCTGTAGAGTTTCTCACTAAATAGCAACACATTTAATGGTTTAAAAAAAACATGTCTAACTTCTGTGGTTGCCTTCATTCCTATAATTTATTTTTACTCTGTCACACCGAAGGAGTACATCCCCTGGAGAGACCAAACTTCTGGCCTCTGAGATCTATGAGATTCTGCAGTCGGCCGGAAAGGAAGAGGCCGAACAAGCCGAGGCCGATGCAGCCTCCTGTCGGCGTAAAGCTCAGTTCTTCCTGGGCTCCAACAACAAGAGGGCCAAAACTGTGGTGCTGCACATCGATGGACTCGATGACTCGGTAAGTGTTCACACAACACTAGGCAACACAGAAGAAGCGTGAATCGGGCTCAGATATGCACCAAAAAGGGCTTTGTTCTCTGTGTTGACAGTGCATCTTTGGTCGTCTGTCTGGCACCAAGTAGGGGGTGGATGGGTCAGGTTGAAAATGTCAGCTATTGAACAGCAGGACATTTAGATTGAACCTGAATGCTGCTCTGCAGGAAGCTTGCACCTAGCCAGATTACATTACAATAGATAGACAGCCTCTGGTGGGCGGCATCCGTATCACCTCTTCAGAAACATACAGGGCAGCTGGAAGCCATAGCGATGTGTTTTTTAGGTTGAAAGTACAGTATACAAATATTAATTACCTTGCCTTCATCTGTCTCAAAAAGAATTTAGGCAGATTGACTGGATTTCTCAGATTTATGTTTACCAGCAAAGTACGTCCATCTACTCATACTTTTCCCGCACTTCCTGTCTCTTGTCAGACTCGCAGGAGCCTTTGTGAGGAGGCCTTGCTGAAGATCCGAGGGGTCATCAGCTTCACCTTCCAGATGGCTGTCAAGAGATGTGTTGTCAGGATTCGCTCTGACCTTAAAGCTGAGGTACTTGTTTGTACAGACACAGAATACCTCCTGCAAGAAGTAGCCTAAAGATAAGCAGTATTTCCATCAGTATCTGATAACCTGTGCGGTGCTTGTTTTGGTCAGTACCTATTTCTCATATATCAAATCGATATAATGTATTGGGTTTCACTTAATTAAATGTCTCAAGTAAGCTGCTATAAATAAAGGTGTCAAGGAAAACCACTGACAGTGCTTTTTGGCAAAGATTACTGTTTTTGCATTTATTGCCCCAGGCTTATTTTATTGAGTAAATCCACTAATATGTTTTCTGTTTCCAAATAAAACCAAATTTTGTCTACCAAGTTGCCAGAACAAACATTGCCAATATGCTTTTTTTTGTGCAAACAACAGATAATATACAGTACATGCAACACATTAGTGTCAACACTAAAGAACCAGACACTTTTTTTTTTTTTTACCTTTTCTCCATTGGCTGGAGGTTCTTAGATTAGGTTGAAATTTATTATCCACAATTTTGGAATGAATGGAGTGTATTTTACATGCCAACCTCTGGTTTAACAACATACATTTGCAATTGCACATCTTTACATAAGACATAATATAAATAATGTAATACTATATAATTTCTGACAGGCAAAGTTGTTTGTGTTTTTTTTCCCTTTCAGGCTTTGGGCACAGCAATCAAATCCACCAAAGTAATGATAGCTCAGCAGGTGGTGAAGACGGAGGATGGAGGAGAGGTAAGAACAGTAGATGCAGAGTAAGAACAAGATTAACTTGCATGAATGTTTTTGCCTAATTTCAGTCAGTAGTTCATTTAGTGTGCTCACTGTATGTTGTGATGGTGTGTGTAACTCTGTGCAGGGAGTGCCCTGCCCCCCCCCGCCTGTGGCTGAGACTTATTCACACTGACATTATTAGCTGGTCACATCTCTGCCTCAGCCTGTAGGCCAGCTGCTTTTTGCCAAACACACGATCAGTCCCAGTTCCACCTTTTTTCTGTATATGCAAGGTTTCACTACACTATTGCCTTTTTCTGCTTTTTAACCAAATACAGAATTCCTAAATTATTCATTTGATTTCTACCACATGAGAAAGAAATGCAAATGTGTGTCACCCCAGTGAAAATCAGAGGTGGTTTCATTAGTGGTTATATTTCAAGTCGCCAGCAGGGGTCAGACCTGGATAATTCATGTATCTTGACTGGGCTTTAATAATGTGGTTCACTTTCACTGTGAAGAAAAAGATTTAAAACCTGATTTGTCCCTTGGGTTTTAAAGTTGTTTATTGTAAATGATCTATTTTCCTGTCTTTCTGCAGCTCATGGTTCCGTTCCAGGAGGACTCGGCGGTGTTGGTGGAGGAGAACACGGACATCCCAGACTACCTGCCTGAAGAGGAGAGTCCGTCCCAGGAGCAGGACAAGGCTGTGACCCGCGTAGGTTCTATCACAGACGGCATGGGCTGGCTCAGCACAGCCGCCAACTTTCTGTCTCGTTCCTTTTACTGGTGACCACTTCTTGTGTTCGCTGCTCCCCGTTAATCCCCAAAGTACCATCCAGCTACAGCCTTAGCGTCTCAGAGCCTCTGCCCAGACTAAGCCCTGCCTCACGGTCCAACACTACACTAGACTCCCCTCTGCGACGCACACAGAGCCCAGCTGTGTGTGCAACAAGTGCAAGACTGCCAAGTGGAAACTGCAATAACTTTAACTCGTGTATATATTGAGCTACAGATCTCACCACTGGCTGTACGGGCACAACTATACTCTAGTTGCATATGTATCTCACAAAACATAGCCAGAGGACTTTGAATCAGCCGAAACCAAATAGCAATCTGAAAATTTTTGTATTGCTGTGTTGACAGAGGCTGATGATGCATATTTTTTTAAATTGGGAAACCCTTTTTCTGCATGAGTTCGCTTCCCTCCTGTTGTCTATTCCCAATCACTGTTTCTATACTTTATATTTTTCGTTCTATATTTTCCTAAACAAGCTGATTATATTTTATGTTCCCTCTCTTGAGGTTCTTCGTTTCCTTTTATAGCATGCTACAAGTCTTTTGTGCCAATCTTGCCTGATGCCTACATCTGTGATTTCCTTTTTTTGCGTGTGCCTTTTTTTCCATTTATCTGTAATATATTATTTATTCATCAGTTTAACTCAATTTCCGAGCATGTCACATGTGACGTTTGTGCTTCCCAGGTGGCCATTCACAGCGTTAGCAGGCCTCTCTCAGCTCATAACCCACTGACGGAGGTCAGTTCTGTAGAATTAGACACCAGCAAGATGCTGCAGTCCATTCAGCCACAGACTCACATGCAACACCATTAGACTGTTTGCTCACAAGGGGAACAGCCCCCTTCACTTTATGTAGTCATTTCCATCCAAAACTCATCTGTTGACACTACAGTGCGGGAAATATCTCTGTGAGTTCTTGTGGCGACAAATTGACTGACAGCTCCTTGTGGGAATTGCACAGATTTTAGGCTACCTCTGCTTTCAGCCTACTATCTCACATCAGCATCATCGTCTGTAGTTTTAACCCTATATTTCATCAGCATGACGAGAACAGACCTAAATGCCTGCTTGTCAAAGACTTCCCAGTGTTACAAGGAATCACTTTTTTTAAGTGTTGTACCCGCACCTGTTCAGTTTAGTATTTCAGTTAAACCAGCAGTGTCCTTAAAGCAGAGATCATGTTGGTGCATGCTTACTAACGCTGCCATATGAGCAGTAGTGGTATCCTCCCAGCAGGCGTGTGGTCATGTACAGTTTGTAAATGGTGCCTGATTCCTAACAATCTCAGACCGTACACATGAAGAGAAATTATGTTCGGTTTTTCATAACGCTCATTTGCGTCTTTAGGTCTCAAAATCTGAATTAAAGGGATGTAGCAGCTAATGCTAACACCCTTACTAAATTTATTTTTTCCTGATTCTGTGGCCCATACAATCCCACGCCTCACTTCATTTCAGGTTTAATTATTATCTCATGTGATTTGAGTGAGTGTCATTAATGATCATCATATACAATGCTGACTGGGCAGCGTTTTTTTGTTTTGATGGTGCGGAGACGTCACAGTATGTTGAAGTCAAACAGAGAGGAAGGAATGGCATGGAATGAACTGGATAACCTGAATGACTGATGGTGGTTCTCTGAAAAAGCAATAATAGTTGTTTTTTTTTTCATGAAATGTAGGAAAATAATTCAGCATTAGTCTCCAAAACAAGTAGTAGATACATGTAGAGATAATTATCAGTATTAAACTTAGGAATTCCTTCTTCTTTTTCTTACTTTGCACAAAAATTAATCTCTTAAATTGCATCTTGCAGTGTCATTTTAATGTGTTCAGCTCAGATTACAAATTAAGAATACTTGAACATTGTTTCTTAGACCTGTCGTTATGTGTTAATGAAAGTGTAAATTCCCCTTTAAGGTTAGATTTATCATGTATGTAAGGTGGACACGTCCGCAAAATGTAACTTCATGTGTACAGACTTCATGTATCATCAAATGTAATATAATGTAATGCAGACTGTAGATTCCCATACACTGTTAATGCAAATAATGATAAACCTAAAATCAAAAAGTCTCTCATGTGTTTTGTCTTTTTTACAGGGGATAAGAGCAGCTTGACATATCATTTCCCTGTATGATATTCTCAGGATACTTTTTATGGCACGTGCAGTGTTCACACTACTGCTCCAGACCTTACTTTGTCAAATTAAATTGCTTAGGGCAGCAGAGGTTCATAGCTGAGTGAGGGAGGAAATTCCGTTTTCTTTACTGGTGCAGAAGTGAGGTGCCCCAGGGCAGTCCTGTGGCCTGCCCACCACCTCCCCCATGCAGCCTCAGTGCTGGTAGTGAGGCAGAGGCAGCAGCCAACCCCAGCTGGAGGCCCTGGAGCCACTGCTGATGCTGCTGCTGAGGCTCCAACGAGACGCTGTGCCAAGCTGTGGAGGCGCCTTCACTCGCTGCAGGATCATCTGGATGCAAAGTGACCACAGAGCATGTTAAGTAACTTCATGTCTTACACAGTGTTGAATTTGGTAACATGATTTTTAAAATAACTTTATTTTTTCTGGGACAGGAGTCTTTCACCCCAATGTCTGAGTTTGTCCAATTCAGTCACAGTTTAAGATTTAAGAAAGTTTATTCTGGTTTAGCACAGGTCTTTTCCTATAAAGGCTCTCAGTTGCATGACTGTAATGAATAATTTAACCGTCATTCTACCAACATATTCAATATCTACTAACTGGGAACCCTAAAAACTAAGCCAGTAAACAAAAGGTTCTTTATACAACGCCTTTCCAAACCTGAATTATGAAGTCCGTTACAGGAGAAACGCACCAAAGCACATCCCAGAGTATTCAAAGGGAAGACAACACTCAAGAATGCAAGAAACGATTAGATGATACAATCACTTTAGCAAAATATTCACTTCTCCAAAAATTATTAGTTATATAATAATGTCATCCTTACTTTTATTTAAGCATACTTAATCTATAGTTAATGTAATATATAAATCTATAAATTGTCAAAAACAAAAATGTATTTCATTCAGATCTCATCTTTTAACCCCTCAAGTATAGTCTTAAACACATTTGTGCTCTAAGTTTATATTCCTTCTGTGATTGCAGCATTATTCAGTTTTAAGTCATTTCATGTGAAACATGTTTTTTGATAATATGATGAAACCAAGCCGTCACTTTGACAAACATAAAATAAGTGAAATAATCTTTCATTCTTTCAAAAGTCAACACTTTGATTTTGTCTCTCTTTACAAAAGAAAATAGAAACATTCATCTCAATACGAGCTGGTCAAACTGGATGATAATTAATAATGTAAAATGAATGCAGCTTACATAGAACTATAAAACAACAGGCATGGCTTACACTGTGGTTCTTGTTATTTGGCAAAATAATAAAGTGTGAGAATATGAAACAGCCATGACAAAAATGAGCTCATTAAATATTTCCATTTATTAAAACTGCAAAGCACAGTTGATGGGATTGGGCACTTTTGACGGGTAGATCCCAAGATCCTCATGTATGTATAATAGAAAAAGTCTGTATCAAAACAAAACACTTAAATGAAATCGTAAGAAATAAATAGAACAAACCCATGAAATATGACAGAACATCTCTGTAGTGTATTAAGATAAAGATAACTTAAAAAAATTCCATTTACACAGTCTGAATAAATCTCACCCCATCGTAGTGATAAAATGTACAGTACATGATCCTACAGCACAGGAGGCCTTGGTTTCTCACACATCACCACTAGAGTGAGACAATAAGCCTGACAAAGAGAAGGAAGGAAAGTATGAGGTCCAGAGTATAATCTCGACACAGTCTGAGGAAAACACTTGTTTGTAATTAGATGACCAAAGATTTGAAAGGCTATGGGAGCCTTGCTGAAACAGCATTTCCATCTGGCAGCTTTGAGCTTGAGCAGGAGTCATTATCATTAACATACTGCAACCATTATCATGCTTTGTTCACTTCAGCCTTTAATATCTGTGAACCTGAAGGGACTTAAGGCAACCTTGAGACTGTTTTTAGTGGATAATATAGTTTGCTCCTCTCTCCACAGGGCCTTAGCACAAATGTAAAAGCAGTAAGAGTGCACTGAAGGCATTATCTTTGTTCAATCTCTGTTTCCAGGTTAAATTATTTTCTCCAGGGCTCCATATGCTGCCATGTAATGATATTAGTCCAAGTAGGAGTTTTACCACATAAAGAGATATCCTCCAGAGAGCACGAAGTGGCACTCACCTCTGACTTCCAAATTAGAGCCACCTATAATTCCACTCTCCTCTCTGGGTTCTTTGGATAAGCCACCTTGTATTATCCCCTTCTCTCATCCCCTCATCAGATAAAACACAATCCAACTGTCATGTGCACAGTCCTCGCTCCCGTGGCCATATCAGCCCAGTTGCATATACTGTATATGCATTAATGTGTTGTCGGTATCACCCTCCCACCTGCGTGTATTTGCATGGTTAATCTGCGCGCTGTGGAGAAGGCCTGATGGAGGGGAGATAGGTGCGTGTTACAGCCCTGTGGGCTCTTGAGGAATTTTATTGGAGGTTTAGCTCCCAGTCAATGGGATCAGCCGTAAATCCCGCTCAGAGTGTGGCAGGAAATGATGTGACTCCGGCAATTTATGTCAAATAACTTTTGAGGATGTGTGAGCGTAGCGATCAGCGCTACCGGGGCAGCGATAACTCTTCTGCAGGGGGCCCCTGTGAAGATTTAATTGAGACATTTTTCTTTATCTGCAGCGAAGCGCCGGAGCCCAGTTGTTGTGTAACGAGATGTAATGTCTCTGTTTATACGGGGGTCAACATCCAGGATGAGGGAAGGTCACGGACTGACTGTTTGAGCATCCAATTTGCTCACATAATACCCGCACTGCAACGAGCTGGGTAAAGACACCAAGTATTAAGTTACACAGTCCACATATCACACACAGACATGACGCCTGGTGCTGCGAAGTTAATGCATCTGTGCGATCCCACATGGAGGTCTGCCAGCCCTTTAGAAGTTTAAGGAGAAGAAAAGTGAGTCTGCAGCTCTGAAACAAGGAAAACACATTCATCCTCATGCTTTGGACTAGTGGAACAGCATCCTAAAATGTGTTGTACTGGTGTTTTTATTGTCTATAGAAGGCCTAATA
The DNA here is from genome assembly GCA_037367365.1 of Apogon talboti. Taxonomy (NCBI): domain Eukaryota; kingdom Metazoa; phylum Chordata; class Actinopteri; order Kurtiformes; family Apogonidae; genus Apogon; species Apogon talboti. The sequence goes on along the minus strand of JAPQRQ010000014.1, from coordinate 18,674,091 downwards.
TTTTTTTTTTATAGATCAGTAATAGCCCTCTTTTGGGTTGTCACTTTGCAGCTCACTGCAGGTGCATCTTGCGTTTATATGAGGCATTTTTCATCCATTAATAAATGCTTATTTGTTTCCTTACTTTCCAGCCCATCTGGCTCACAGTTATGAATTTTAAGAAGTGTGCACTATTAATATGTTGTTGATTTTGGTCCAGATTGTCTACAGCCCTTTTCCATTAGGTAAGTGGTCAAACAGTTCAGCGGATCCAAGAGATTTTTCACAACCTGGCAGCCCAAATGTTGTCATCCTATAAAACTTCAGCCAGTTATTTAAACATTAATAAACAATTCCCACCTCTATCTGTTGTGTAAATGATGCCAAGTCCCTGCACTTAAAAGCAAATTCGCTGTAGGCATCAGCTCTTATCGTGCATCATTTTGTTTTAATGTAAAGCCTGTGTGAAAATAAAATGAAAGATAAACAAAACTTTAATGTTAAGACAGCAGTGGGCTATAATCAAATCAAATGCATGCGTCTATTAAGAAGATGATGTTTTGTTTTGCACAGGAAATCACTTGTAACAAGCCTATAACACTAATAAATGTACTCGTTTAAATATAACGTTAAATGTTATACTAAAATACAAAGAAAAAATACTCGAATACTGCATAACACTGATCAGAAAAGCATAATTGTTTTTGCAAGAATGCATGCAAACGACAACAAATTCTCGTGTTTTTCCTCCAAGTGTTTTCAGATGCATGTTCCGTGCATTATAAAAGCATGTGCGTCCTCCTGCTGCAGTTTGCATGGGGGCCTTGATGAGATGCATGCACACACAGGCAGCTCGTAATTGTGGCCATAGCTCATTATTGTCCCCGGGACGACTCGGATCCGCCGGGGGGAGTCTCGTCCTCTGACACTGCCACGTCCGCCCGGCGACAAGCACTCCAGGCACTGATTGGTGGGATGAAATATTGCCGGCGAAAATTAAAAGGTCCCGGTGTCAAAATAATTCATGATATGCATATCTTCCCAGCTTGATGAAATCGCTGATATCTGGATTAGGCAGATAATAAAAGCGATCAGGCCACAGTTAAACAGTTTGAGCAGCGGCGGGGCGGGGGT
>JAPQRQ010000014.1:18648496-18672939 GCA_037367365.1 Apogon talboti | reverse complement strand
GGGGGCATCTTCTTTATGTGTCAAGGGAGGTGCATGGCAGGGTCAGGATACAACAAGTGTGTAGGTGTGTGTGTGTGTGTGTGTGTGTGTGCAGGTACAGGCCTGGTCATCCGCTGTCAGCTTGTGTGCGCTATAGTTCACCACACATCCCGGACCTGTGATTTGAATATCCGCTGTAATTGTCCCAAAACGGCTCATCATGGATCTGCCTGCTGCCATTAGGGCCCAACAATATGGTGTGACATTCAAATTCCCCTCAATGACAGGTTATTAGGAGCCCCAAGCAGCCGGCACATAATTAAGCACCGTAACGTTGACCTGTAATATGAAGTGATGGCTCAGTCATAGTGGGCAAAAATGAAATAGGTGCTTTGTTAAAACACAGGAGGACTGGGCCACACACGGAACAAAGTGATCTTAAAAGGAAGACAGCTGTCAGTGAGAGACAATTTAACAATTCAGCTCAAACTAGAGGCATATAACACAGACTATGGTTTTATAAGACTGGGAAAAGTGCTTGCCAGCTGCCATGGCAACTGCTGTCACAGATTAGAGAATGTCATAACAGTCATCAATACAATCCAATGCATTCATATCAACAGTAATGATGATCTTTTTTTTTTTTGACATTTTGTTCTTCCGTGTTGGCTCATGTTATAGCTTTACTTATAGTCCATTTTTATCCGCAGTGATGTTGAGAAGTGTGATAAAATCTTTCGGTCCAAAATGAGGTAAAAAAAAAAAAACTGAGAAAAAAAAATAATGTGTGACTTTCGTTTGTGACACTCAAAGCCTATTATACAATTTAAGACATGCTGTCTAAAGCCCCCGCTTTCCCCTTTAGAACAAGTGGACGTTGTGATGAGCAATGGACCCATCTGTTGTGCCCTCTCCTCCAACTGGTGTGTGAATATGATGTAGTCTGTAGGTGCCACTTCCAAGTTTGGATATAATACCAGTGGTACCTGGAAAAAATTCCACAAAGTTGCGTGTGCAGTGAAGCTGCAGTATCCTATCATATACAGCATAACGCCAAAGCCCTCTTTAATGCTGCTAAGATCATGTTTTATATGGGCTGTTGAATTTTGTAGAACAATAACAAGTGCACAAGTTTTATGACCCAGTTCTGCTTCCTTAATTGGACCCAAAGCTCACCTTCAGATACAAACACGTCTTCATGTTAAACTGTAGGCCAGGGGCCTGTGTAATGGTGGGTTTGTGGCAGGGCTGCTGAACAGAAGGTCTGCACTTCCCTCCCTCCCTTCCTCCCTCCATCTCTCTGTCTTCCTCTCTCTATCTCTCTGCTAGCCCTCCCTCACCCCCCCCCCCTTTCATAACGGTGGCAGATGGCTGCAGATGAATCCCTCATAATCATGTCAGGACTGCTCCTCCGATCCCAATTCATCTCTTTAAACACATTTCATCAGACGGAGAATTACACAAAGATAAAGGCGGCCAGCAGACAACAAAAGCACACAAAGATTGTCCTTGCAAACAAGTGTTCCTAGTCCCTAACACCACTTAATCATTTGTGCTCCTGTTATTGCTCCTCACCCCCTGTGCAATCAACTCTACCCTATTTTCCTCCTCTGTCTCTCACTCTTTTACTCGATCTCTTTATTTATGTTTTTCTCGACCGTTAATTGTCTCCATCCCCAGCTAGTGTCTGTCCTTATTAAGCATAAATCTTTCTAACAAGCTTTGCTCTCATCACTGTGGCTGTCGTTTTAAAAAGACAGGTGTGTAAAATGCCTCTCCTCTCCTCATTGAGTCCCCGTTTCGATGCTTGCCCTTTTTGGAGGGGGTGATAATGTGCCACAAAGTGAATTGTGATTTTCTTTTTTTTTTTCCTCCCCGTGCCTCCCCTGCTGTGACCCTGTGTCACCCATCCGCATGATGCCGTTAATTGTGGATCAGGTGAAGTTTGTCTCACCTCATTTCAGGGCCATGCTCTGCTAGGGCCATTCTCCCCACTCAAAGGCCACATAATTTCACAGCCTCCTACTTCTCATTAATCCCTCCTGAGTGGCTGCTCTCCGAGTTCCAGATCACAGATTTGTTTTGCTCCTGTTTTCTGACTCACTGCCCTTCCTGCCCCACCCCTCTCCTCTGCCTTCATATTAACCCCTTTAGTGAGACCCCCTCCCCAGCTCTTCAGCGTGCCCCCCTCATCTCTAGTGTAATTTCACAATCCTTTACATTTGCAAACATTCATCACATAATAGTTCTCATTCTCTCCAACATTTTTTTTTCCCTTTACAACTATAGCCTTCTTCTTTTTGAAAGCCTCTAATGCCAGCATCGCCTCGCCTTCCAAAACATCTCTACACCTGTTGTATTATAATTTCAGCTGCAAAAAAGCTGCCATGCTCAGACTGATAACTACCAAGTGACAAATTGAGCAAAACAATAGGAACTGAAGAGAGCTATGCTGGTGTGTTTTCTGCGTCTGCACATGTGCATGTCTGATCAGCACAACAGTCAGACTTCTTCATTCCTTCCCGCTAAACTTTTTTTTGTTGATTCATAAATTATTCATGAGAAAAAGCTGAAGATCTCTCATTAACATAAAATAACAATTTGCTAATTTATGGAAACTCCTAATTACTTGCCTTATTTGCCATGACCATATTAAATATTCATAAATATGTGATTATTTCTTTGATTTGACTGTCGTTCAGTTTAATCTACTATTTTTGCTCAACAATAGCGGCATGCCAGCTTGCCTTGTGTACACCAACCACAACAGAAACCCAGGAGGAAACAATAAACAATGTTGTGCATTCATAGAAGGAGAGTTTAATTTCAACGACTCTTTACTTTCCATACAATTCTACTTTACATTATCCATATGCTAATTTCATGGCTTTGTGCTTGGTGAGGATTTGTGAATCCCTTTCTAATGTGGAAAGGTCTCTAGCTGCTGATATCACAGGTCATGGTGTGTAATGAAACAGATGTCGTCCACAAACACAATCCATCCTGATGTGGAATTAAATGTAATTTTTATCATTTAAATGCTCCACATCTGGGAATAAATTTCCCACTGAGACATTTTCACTTACAGAAAAAGCTAATGTTTATCAAACTGAATAAGCAACACCAGGCTATGTAATGTGGGAGCATATTGAATGTATAAAACATTTTGTAAAATGTTCTGAAGAGACACCGAGATGTTAAGGAAGAGGGAAAAACTCGGGTACATCATTGTGCGGCTGCAGCTTCATTTCATTGCAAGTCAAAATCAGAATGCATTCATTCATTTGGCTTCCATCCAGAACTAATCATTTCATTTTCTGTTCTGTAGCCTGGAAGGCGCCTTTCACTCCAGTTCATTTCGATTACTCGAAATTGAAAAAGACTAAGACAGGGAATGGAGGAAAAGATGAGTCTATCTTTGAATATCTCCTCTTGTCTTAGCCACAAACAGTTGTCAGAGCAAGTCTCAGCCAAGTTCTTGGGAGAAAGCAGAGTCTTGTATCCCATCTGGGACGGCTAGATGAGGTCTCTTGCTGTCATCGCGTCTGTTGTCAAGGCTACATTTAACCCCAAATTTATGACTTTGTTATATCAGAATTAATTACAGATATTTCCCCCAAAGTGAGTGACGTTGACGAAAATGGTAAGCAGAGGCAATTTAGCTCTATTTGTGGATTAATTTGGGCCCACCTGTGATGCTTGGTGTGCTAAGTAGGTACATCAGTTTTAATTACAGACCTCGCAGAGTGGGTTTAGTTAAATTACAGTATTAATTATCACATTTACCAGATATCAGAGTGACAAACGGTTGTGGAGAAGCACTTCCCTCAAACCTCCTGTTTCTCCAGACTATGGCTTTGCATCCGTCCTTCAAGCAACCTTCAGACATGTGATGAAAGGGGAGTCTTTGTTTCTTTGACAAATATGAAGGACAAGCATCACCTGCAGATGAATGCCAAATATGTCAGTTCTGAGCTCAAAAATGAAACATGATCTGGTTTGACATTTTATGCTCAGTCACAGGTTCAACACTGAAGGGAAGTTTAATTGATAGTTGGTAAAATAAGCCCAAATACTATGAAAATCAAGTATCACCTCTCAGGTACCACTGTTATAAAAGGAAAATAAGTCGCCTTTGTCCACATCATTACCCTCTTCATTCAGTCAGCTACATTAATCTCTTCAAGGATAATATGATTCACGCTTGACTGCCACTTGACTGGTCGTCATCTGAGAGAGAAAATAGCAACCTTTGACCCATGGGATCCATCCAGATAGAAGACATATAGAACAATGAGTGATCACTTTAGAATATTAGTCTTCACCATGTTTATATGAGGTGTTCATGCAGTCTGGTTTTACAACGCAGTTCTGGACCCACGAGTAGAGGAACAATTTCACACAGAATAAATGTAATCATTGAGAAGGTGAATATATTCTTCAGAAAGAAAAAAAAAGTTCTTAAATGTAACTAAACTGTCATGACTTAGCATAACATTTCTGCTAAAATAACAGTTATTGAATAAAAGCTCTAATGGGACTGAACAAACACCAACATTTATTGAAGTATTTCTGATTAAAAGTCACAAAAATTAGTTAAAATTGATATAATATTGTGTAACTTACAGTCCTGTGAAGACGTCTCAGTCCACCATTAGGTTTGTTGTTTTATCAAAGTTATAAGGAACGCACAAACGCAATTCTCAGTCTCTGCATTAAGATACAACCAGGATGTTCAGGAAATAGGAATAACATTAGATACAACAAATGTTTCAGAATAAATCAGCCTCTACAAACACAAGTATCAGGTGCTTAGCTTGGCGTCCCTTTGCACTTAACATGTCTTTAACACTTTTGTTCTGTCAATATAAAATTTATTGCAAACCTTGTCTTTTACACCAGGTTTCATCCAATATTGTCCAATGTTTCTTTCATTTTTTGCTACTTTTTGTCATGAGAACGAGTCAGTGCAATCCATTTGGCTCTTTGTTGTGTGTTTTTAATATTCTGTACATATTTCCGGTGTTTTCTTGTTGTATCTGAAGAAAAGAGAATGACAAAAATAATATATGTGCTATTCTCAGCTTTGCAACAAAGACAAAGTTAAAGGTGGCACAAGACTTTTGCATGGGACTGTAGATGTTGCTTGGATATTTAGCATTTATCTTATTGCAGGTTCTATTAGCTGTAATATCTTAGTCAGGTATATTTTCATAAAAAGATCCTGCTTTTATTATGTAATGTAATGTAACTTTTTTTTTTTAATTTTCCAGCATTAAAGCTTTTTATTTTTTCTTGGAGATTCTTTTTTTTTCTTCTGTAGTGTATAAGCAAACAAATAAATCAAGATTCTCTATATTGCAAAATAAAGCAGATAGTAAATTCCACAGTTGCTGTCAAAGCTAAGAGACAGACCCAGAGGTGTACAAAGGTCCAAATCAGAGCTGAAATGTTTCCAGTACTGGAACTGAAGAGAGAAGGTCCTCATTTAGCCCTTGGCTGATGTTCTCTCCCACCAAAGCACTATATTAATCATAATCACACAACACCATTAGACTATGTCATTCTATTAAAGAAATCACATTATCATACATTTCATTAATTAAACTCAAACCCGGTCCATCCACTCTGAGGAGCGACCCATCCTAGAGGGTATAGGTGGGTGAGGACGGAGGAGGGCGGGGGAGGAAAATGGCAGAGGGCAGGATACTTCTTCGCCACTCCACTCACCACGTCTCCAAAGTGAAATCAAGGGGACAGATTTGCATGTCACCGGTTCCCGGTGTGGGGTCGGGCTGCCGGCTGAGACAATAGCAGCTGATGATAGTGGTGGAAATCTGGAAGGCAAAAAGAAATCCTTCTGACAAGTGTCTGCATGATGGGGGGAAAGCAAGCAGAGGAGAGGGCATAAGGAGGAGAAGAGGAAGGATGGACTCCCTCCTTAAATGTTAATCACTGGCTGGGTCGCAGGGTGAGACTGGATGGCATGATGAGGATACAGAAGCAGCGATGAATCCTCCCTGACACAGACACACTTTAAGTGGCTGTGAGGGGACACAAGTGGTATTGAGATCTCGTAGAAAGGAAATGTGAGCTTCTTCATGCCTTGAAAGTAGCACAACCCTTGTTTATTAATATCATTCTCTGAAATTTGTCATGTATAGACATAATATGTAAACGGGTACATGTAGATATAGGTGACAGCAGTTCAAGATTCTCCTTTTTCTTTTCTTTCATATAATTTTTTCTTCTTGTTTTTGTTTTAATATATCCGAAATAAATAAATAAACAATCAATCAATCAATAAACAATAAATCGACCACTTGAGAAGCTGAGGTCAAACTTTTCAACTAATTTTACATTTAAACACTTACAGTACGGTGCAAAAGCCTGAGATCAGATTTAGTCAAGTAAGCAGGATTGTAAGAAGCAAACATTTATTTCTCAGTTTCTTTGTTGAGATTCAAGAAAAAACATAGGAAGTATGTGCACAGTATTTAAAATGCACAAAAGAAGACAAAATTAAAAATTCATGACTACTACAAGCAAGATCAGTTTATAATGTGACGTCTGGTTGTACTGCTTAAACTCCACTGTCTTAAAGTTATCCTCCGTCCTCTGTCATCTTATGGAATATTACACCTTGCCTCATTTAGAGTTTCCTTCTTTACACTTAGGATGTCTTATTATTTCCCATGCCCTGATCATCCCACACAGCTTTAACAATATTAACATATTTTCAATGTTGTTTACATTTTTCACTTGTGTCTTCATACAGAGTCTGAGAAATGCACATGTACAGTCTTTATAACCTTGATAAATCAACAAACCTGAGGGCAGGTTTTTGCACACTTCTGTACTTACTGTTGTATGTGTATAGCATACAGAAATGTGTGCTCAGCCATTCTTTAGGGAATCGAAGATTAAGCAGAATAACAATAGTACCACAATACAGATATTCTGTGATAGATTGCAAGACAATATCTGTGATGCATCTTGATGTCTGTATAAGCGAAAAAGAAAAAATGCCACTGAGGTGGGAGGAAAGCAGGAGTGATTTATTTAGTCAGTGCATGAAAATATATTATGAAATATGATGATATTATGATGAAATATATTACAACTGAGATGAAATCCAACACAAAAATATTTTACAAAAGGACTCTCATAAGTCAAGTTACAGCTCAACATGTGTATTTTATTAAAAATCATTTTGGTTCCAGTTCTATACAATATATTCACATGTTTTCCCCTAGTACTGTGGCAAAAAAGTGTCTATTAGTGTTTTTTCCATTCTTCTGTAGTTTTTCTAACATTTTATCTCCTCTGGATTTATATCTAGAAAACCCACTCATTCTTTTTTTTTTTTTTTTTTACTCTCCATCTGCCGGTGCCTCTCCCTCTCTCCGTCTCTCTGGGTCTGATTAGCATGTGTAGTGTATGTTCCGTCACGCTGTAGTGTTGACCTGTGCTGTCATCTCCCTGATTACCTCCCTGATTCACTTTCCTTGTTTAGTAATGTGCAATCAATCATAATCAATTAGCCAAAATGTTGAATCATTAAAACCATTATCATTAATTAAAATAATTAACACTTTCTGCCAATGCTTCATTACCAGTGTTGTGTAACGTGTCTGCCACACACTAGACTTTTCTGCTTTTTTCTTTGAGAAGTCAGATTTCTGGAGTTCTTTGTGAAGCTCTGCTGATGAAATGTGCATGTAAGTCATCACTAATTGCTTTACTTTTGATAATAATTGTGGATCTTTTCTAATAGGCATAATGATCCAGAAATATACGATGAACTCAGACAAAAGTTTTATGTTGTGTAATACTACAAGATTCACAGAAGTCTGAACATCAAGTTGTCCAAAAAGGTCCCTAACACAAAACAAGTATCTCCCCTGGACTTAAAGTGAAGTGTTTTCTCCATGTCTGTAGGATTCTGCATCCTCCTCTGCTGCACTGCTTTCTTTCTCTCACGCTTGACCAGAAACTGTCTTCTCTCCCACCTCAGACCTCCCAAAGCCTGTTCTGTAAAGGACAGAGCAGAGATGAGACGGGGAACCTTAATGATGTGTAAACATCCAGGGAGAGCCTGAGCGCTCGTCTAAAAAGCCCTGAGGGGGAAAAGAGGCAGACAGACACGCAGCTCACTTAGTCCAGCGCACTGCTTCGACCCGAGTGGTAATTCCAGACGATTGTCAGCCCGCCTCTCTGCTGTGCGCCTGTTGAAACCTGGAATAGACCTGTCATTCTCTAAACCTCAATAATTGCTCATGTCAAAATTTCCTTGAAAGTGGGTTGGAGGCCCTGAGGGTGTGAAGGGTACAACTTAGTGTATGTGTGCATAAGAGATGTGTGAGTCTGTTTTTCCAACCCAGCCCATTGGGCAACGAAGGGTCTCCTCGCTCGCCTGCCCTGACACTGTGGAGGAGCATCGCTCACTGCCACCTGGGGAAAGCAGGCGTCTCATTGGGGTCATGCCACCCCAGAGGAATGTGAGTCAAAAGGAAATGGGCCTGAACATTGCACAGTATCCCCAGTCTGAGCTCCATTAAGCCAGGCATCTTCACTGTGGGATGGATGTCCATTATTAAGCAGGGCACAAGGACCGTCCACTGAGCCCATAGACACACTGCTTCATGTTCTCCATCACTGTATCATCAGACGCTAAGACAAGACAAACGAGTAATAAGCCTTGTTTGATTAAAAAGTGGGACTTTTCATGTTGCATGACAACGTATCTTAATCACTAAAAGCCCCCCTTTACTAAAAAGCCTTAGTGTTTCCCCGTGAACTCACACAGAATAATGAGCTAAAGACATGTATTTACAGGCATTTGTGACATCACAAACATTTTGGAGCCCTCCTGAGACCCAGCGATGCATTTTTGTCCTCTGTAGGGGACAAGAGTTCACAGTTTCACTGCAAAGGATATTCCTCAAAAAAATTTTAATAAAATAAAAATTGTATCTGAAAAACTGTTGCATTATGCTTTTTCCAATCAAGACAATTATGTAATGTAAAAAAGCCAAAACATTTACTTGGCAATATTCAACTTTTACAACTTTTACAAAGCCTGAAGCCATCATTAGTCACACATAAAAGATTAACATTTAACAGAGCAGGAAACATCTTGTATCCAAAGAATCACTGTATATCTGCATATTAAAAGGAATTGTGTGAACAACTTTAAAGAGGTCATTCAACTTTTTTTTGTAAAATCATATAAAAGTTAAATCCATCTTCAGTACTGAGTATTGTCACCGTTATAGATACACATATAATTTTGCAAAAATAACAAATGCTTACCCATAATTTCCAAACACGCGTCATCAGTTCTGTGTTGTACGTGTTAACATTGCTTGTTGAACCAGTATCACCATCAGTGGAGTTGTCTGTTTGTCTGAGCTTCATCCCTAGCTGTCAGCTCTTCCGATTCCTGTGGCACCTCCTGGCATGAAGGGGTGTCCTGCAGAGAAGAACCACAGAAAACAGGCTGCAAGACAGGAGGGGTCTCAGAGCATGTGGTATCCCTCTCTCTCCCCACCTAAAGGCCCCTCCAGTCCTTCACTGGAGCCCATCATGCCCACCTGATTGCATTATTTCACAAATGGTCCTCAGGAATGAACGTAATTGTGCCTCATTAAAAGCTATGAAGTGTGACAGGAAGCAAGTGAAAATGTTTTGGTTTTAACAAAGGCAACATCCAGTGTGTGGTACATTTTGGTGTCAGTCACATATTGAACTGAAAGACAGAGGTTACAATATGATAAAAACACATTGTTGTTTTAGTTGTGCAAGTGAGACTGTACATCACATTAGATGAATTAGAATCACAAGAACAAGTGTTCATAAAAAGACAAAAAGATGTCCCACTTAGCTGCTGTCCCGGTTGCCTGTTTATGACGAAGGGCTCTCTTTGGTGTGAGAGCGAAAGAGACAGGCTAGGCTGGCTGTCATGTCATAAAGGATGCAGTCAGAGAGAGCAGACATGATTTCATGGCTAATGATTCCCACACTAATATCAGTGTGGGCTGCAGAGGGGATAACCAAGTTGAGCTGTCTTAGCTCAAATGATTCAATTAGGCCAGCTGTCCCTATTTGTCATGGCTCAACTGGCTTTTAGATTACCTTTCCAGAGTGCATACGTGCCTCTGCATTGAACTTACCAGCTCAACAGTTTCAGAAAAAAAAAAAAAGACATAGGAAAGGGGAAAAAAGGAGAAGAACCACTGGAGAGGAATAAATGAAACAAAGAATGCAGTAATAACCACATTATACACTTAAATGCTAAGTCCAATTACAAACATAAATGTGGCTTTTGTTTTGTGCTGAATCCTTGTGGTGAAATCCGAGGAGAATCCAACGACGTGCTTGAGTGACTCAAGAGACGCTAAATGTGGAAATCACTAAAAGATCACTTAAGAAGACACAAAAGAAGAGACAATGTGAAGGTCAAGAGTTAAACAGACAGAAAAAAGCAAGGAAAAGTCTAAAAAGTGAGGAAAAAAAATTGGTCATCCGTCCCATTAAATAAACAAAAAAAACATGTAAAATGTTAAACAGAAACAAGGAATATATGTCCAGACACGATGTTTCACCTTTTCCTCTCTGATTATTCTTAGCTGATGCTCAATTATCTGTGTGAAATATAAAATTCAAAGAAGCATTAGAGTCATTAGTGTTGATTGAGTTGATGACTCCGAGGGTGATGTCTTCTTCCTTTCACTTTAATGTAGTTAAACATAAATTTGTGTCAACTAACCTCATCAGATTTAATTAACACAATTGTCAGTTTTGGGTCATGCTGTAGGAGACAGAGCCCTGCGTACTAAAACAGTAAAATATCAGCTTTATTAATGTTAATTAGCTATGTTAGCACTATTAAAGCTGTCAATTTTGCATTAATATAGCACCTATAAAGGAAGGCAAATGTATCTCTGCACTTAACAGAGTGTAATGTGCGGCAAAGCCCGATTAGACATGTCTCCTAAACAACACCCCATTAAAACCTGGAAAATAGCATGCTTTGTAGATAGTGTGCTCAATGCTTAGGCAACCATGAAAACACAAATGATGTTTCATTTTTCACTTCTTCGTGGTTAAACAACACATTACTGCACTGCACAGAAGTCAGCATCAGTATGAGAAATAAAAGGTTGTATGCTCATGGGAGACATTGAGCAGCTTAATGGGAGAGGATTCACTAAAGATGCTGTGTGTGTACGACACTGTACTGCTTATGGTCTGATAATAATGGAGATGGAGTGATGTTAGATTACAGATTTACTATATACAGTATATGTAGTGGTGTGGTTTCTCAATAATAAGACCAGTCAAAAGAGTAAATCAGTGAATTATTTTGCAGTGTCAGCTGGTGCTATTTAACAAAATATTGTAGAATTTTTTTCCAAGGCAGTGCAAGTAGTGAAATTTATTCAGTAAAAATAACACAAAATACACCCTGAGAAACTTTCAGGTGTATTGGTTTTTGAGACCTATATTCAGAGCTGCATTAAACATGGGAAAAAACAGTTTAATATCATCTTTCAATTAATTGAACTTAGTTATAGTTGTACTTCCTTGCACCTTTTTGCAACTTTTTAATTTTATGGATCGAATATCTACAATATTTCTCTCATGATAGGAGGATAAAACAACATTAAAAATGTCTTTATTTCAACTTAAAAAAGAAATTACCTATTGAATAATACAAAAAAGAAAATGACAAGTTTCCAAACTTCAATGTCAATATTTTATATTAAGATTATTTTCCTTATTCAAGGAGTTTTTCCTATTTCCCTGAGATCACATTAAATTAGGAAACAACTCGCACACACTTGTATTCGCAGACAAATGCAGATCTGTTAGCCGAGTCACTTTGTCTCCTCTTGTGCTGAACTGAGCGCTGTGGAGAAGGAGGGCAGCCTCATCTCCGAGCTGTCAAAGCTCTGACTGGGATCAGCCTTATTACAATGATTGAGAGAACAGGCCACTGCAGCAAAAAACACCATCCAGAGGGACTACAAAGGCCACATTCATACAACTGAGTACACACATTTGTCTTCATTAAACCAATTCTCTTCTGTTTTGTCAGTTTTGCTACCAAACAGTTACACAGTTATGCAGCCAGTGACGTGATAAAAGCACCAGATATTGCCTAGAGGTCAAAAGAAGTGATATATAGAAGTGTTGGTCTATCTTGTTTATTAGAAGGATCTCTGGGGTTGGGTGCTGGTGTTTTTGACCCTTTTAACATTAACAGTGTGATGATGGTGACATTTATGTAATGAATTTATAGCTGATTGATGGCTGAAGGAATTAATACAGAACACGGTTTACCCTTTAAAATTAACACCCATATTTTAGGCGATATAAAACAATCAATTTTTCTCTTGACCTTTAAAGATAAGTGTATAAGGATACAAAGATGTTTCAGAAATGAATAATTTTTGATTAATTTAGCATATGTTTCAACATGCTATTTTGCTGTTGAGATCTTTACCACTCAGGCCAAATAGTGACTAATACCCAGACTTGACAGACGCAGAAATACAGAACGTCATTACTGCATTATCTTTAGAGATGGAGCGAGGTGTCAATGACACTTCTGCTGCATGCAGGCAGCAGCTGAGCTGTGAGATGTCCTGGCACACAGCGCAGTCTTTCTGGCCAGAGCTTTTGTAGCCAAACACCCATAATCTTTACCTTTTAATTATAGGAAAATTCAACGGTTAGTTACAGTCTACAAAAAGGTTTGTGATGTTGCGAACGGACTTGGAGTCTTTGATATTTTAAGCTTTAATCTAAGCAGAACATATGGACCATTTATAGAAATGAAGATACAAGAAAAGTATAGCTTAAAAAAAAGAAATAAAGTGTACTGCAAAGCAAACACCAGTATGTGTTTTATTTTGCTAATATAAGCTTAGAGCTTTGCGGCTAATTTAGCAAAATTATGGACAATCTTATCCTGTTTTCTTTGAGGAGACGACAGAGATTAATATACAGTGTGAACATGTCTTCTGATTTATGTTTATGCACACTATCTGCTTTCCCAGGATCCATCCACTCCCACAGTGTTCTGTCCCACTGGAGAGCTGGAGACAGAGGGCTCAGAGAACCTCTTCACCTGCTCCTTTCACCCCTCCCTCCCTCCTCCCTGTATACCTGCAAAACCGAGCTGCACTGCATCATGGGTGCAGCTGAGGCCATGCCAAAACCCAATTTGGAACGTGTCCAGCACTTCATTGGAAAGTAATGGTTTTCACTGAACTGAGTTATGACCAGCTGTTTGCAGACAGTCTGTGACATACTGATGGAGCAGAACACCGTATGTTGCTTTCCAAATCAAATGATACAAGGAGTGTGACAGTGTGGAGAAACATCTGTCATTAGCAATTTTCAGCACGCTCCACTAATTCTGGACAAAATATGCCTAATGAAGTTACTGCAGGAAACTTCAAATATTGTCAGTGCAACAAGGCCATAAGAAGCCGGTGCTCACCAAGGCCTGTAATCTGATTCATTTGTTGTGAGAAAAATACAGAAGGAGGAGGGTAATTGTTTTTGATCATGATGTTTTAAATGCAAATCACAAATGTTCTTCTTTAATCCGAGAACAAAAACCCAAGAAATCAAGGACGAGTGGGTGGATGGCTCTTCTTTATTGATGTCCCCTCCCTTGTAGTGGTGCTTCATAAATGGAGTTTCCGTATGGAGGGACACAAAGCTTTGATAGGCCTGGTTATCGATGTTCACTCACCCTACACATCAAACTCATAATGCTATCTTATTTCCCGTCATCTGTGGAAACTTCTCTGTTCAGAGTACAGAGAATAAAATTGGCTCTCTTTCCAAGACTGTCTCACAGGTTGTTTTCTAAAGTGAATTGAAAATCTTTAAATTAAATTAGTCTAAAATTGAATCCATAACAAAATAACTTCGGCAAATAAGTACAGATTTGCAGTTATTCTTTTTCTTGACACGCTTTGGTGACAAAACACTGAACAGGATTGTCTCCTCATGGTCTTTATGGTTTAATATTGAATTGAAATGTAGACTATAAGTCTAGCACTAACAATATTCATTTGGCCACTCTGTGTTTGTAATTTGCCAGTTTCCTAGAATTATCCTCAATTTATTCATACTCTGCTGTGAGGATGAGAGGGTTTGTGACAGGCAGCTCTGTTGAAAGTGGTCTTCTCCTCCAGAACAGTTGTTGTAGTGAGAAGTGTTAGAGACGGGTGGGCGTCTGGACCCAAGTATGCTGCTCAAACACGAGGCCTGTGTCTATCTGGCAGCCATCTCCTGGCGGCAGAAGGGCCATAAACCCGCCTGTGTTAATTCTGCCGTAATTATCATGGGTGCCACATGTTATGCAGGATGTCCTACCACTGCAGATCCACTCAAAAGTTTACAGTGAAATCCTTCCACACTGCTGCTTAAAGCTGTGGCAGACGAGCGGATGCAGAGGGTGACAGTTGGCCATTGTGATTAGAAAGAGCTGCTCCTGGAGCCCTGCCCCACATCTCATTTCCTGTCGTGGCCCTTTGTAATGATGTGTTTTATGCGGTGCATGTTGGTGAATAACTGGCTGCACTGAGATGACAATAATCACCCATAATGCCCCTAGGGAGGGGGTGGCCTCTCTCAGGGACAACATTAGTCATAAATATGCAAAACGGCTGCTGTCTTTACTGTGTGCTGTTTCACAAACCTGCTTTGTCTCTGTTCAAGGTTGCTCTAACTGCACATTTCAGAGTATGTTATTATGTGTTTAACCAGGAAAAAGTCAGAGTGAGATTCCTTAAGGGAGATCTTGTAACTTAGCTGGTTTGAAGGGAAGTAATCATACATTTAAAAGCAAATTGATTAGTTTTGCATTGCGGCGAGATAATACAAATACTATGAAATTAGTACCAGGATGCACCACGATCTACATACAGTATAATAATAATAATAATAATTTTTTTTGGTTGATTAACTTAACATTTACTCAATAATCCAGCCGTTGAAATGCCAACGTTTTTCATCATCTTAAGCCTTTGTCATCCTCTTGTTTTACAGCTGGTGAGTGGTCCTCTTCACTGCCTCATCTCGAGTCTCTGTCTCCCCAGAGCGGCACTGCCTAGAGCCACAAGCAGCCTCTCTCAGCCGGCTCAGGCCGTGTCTTGGCAGGACTAAGGGTTTAGCACCCTGAGACATCGCACACTCTCTCCCAGTCAGTGTGGAAGGCTTTGTGTCTGTCCCATCTTGACCTTCTCCATCTTCTGTGCTCCTGTCATCCATCTGTCAGAAAATGCTTTCTTCCTGTTGTCCTGTGATTCTGACAAGATCACCCACATGCTCTCCTCGTGTGGCCTGTTCACAGGGAGACAAACTGCACACATAGCCTTTGTTTGTTACATTACAACAAACTGGATATCAGCTTTTTTTTTCACATTTTAGCACACGGACACATAATCAAACTGTACGGGGTCTTGGCTGAACAATAATAGCATGCACTGTGTTATCAGTGATAGTAAAATCCCATCCTTTGTCTTCCTTTCTGCGTAATCATCAGTGTTAACACGCTGTCCTGTTTCTGGGCTCTAAAGCAGGGAGAGCAGGGCAGTGACATCTAGACATGTCTGTCAGGTTAGTGGATGTCTCCTTGCCTAAATCAGCTGACGTTGATTTGCGAACATAATGCCTGATTATAGGATGGCTGACAGATAAATTTTATTAAAATTAAGGCACAATTAAACATTTCATCTCTGCTAATTACTGGCTGTAGATTTGGCAAGATGACCATGTGCTGTAGGAAATCAGCAACCATAACACATTTTAATGGGGCACAGCTGTCTTACAGCTTGGTAATATTTGCACAGTGCACCAGAACTGTAATTTATGAGACAGAAAGAGAGAGCAAATCTGCACTGGATTGAGTGCCAGAATAGATTTTGAATTTATATTCTTTAATGAAGTTTGGATTTGTTGCTGGGGGTTGTTCCTTATTGCAGATCGATGTAAACTCTGTGTTGTTGAAGTGCTGAGGAGACACAATTAATTATTTGTATGTGCCGTTTTTGTATGTGTTCACTATAAACTAATGTTAATGTTGTGTCTGCAAAAACAACATGTTGTAAAAACAACAATTCAAAGAGGAAGGTAGACGGTTCTTGAATGTGCATGCTTTACAGGCACTGGCCAGACTTGATGGGTTCACGCTAAAGTAATCAGCCCCAGTATCCACTTGTGCCAGGGAATAAGCCTGGGAAATTCACCAAAATGTGGGAACAGCTTGGGAACAGATTGATGCAGAAGGGTGAAAAAGGCTGAGAGTGAGTGTATGTGTGTGCTATAATGGATGTGTATGTGTGTATGTGCTCTCAGAGCTAATTCCAAGGCAAACAAGAGGAAGCTTCCTCTAAGTAACTCAGCTCTGGTGAGCTCCGATGGTATGTCTCCAGTGGGGTCTAGCATTGCTTTTTCAATTATATAGAAGTTTGGCCATCAAATCCTCTCTAAAACAGTTTTTGCATTTCGAAGGAATGTAATTTTTATTGTTTTCACATTGACTGGATCTAATCTGTTAGAAAATCGGTGTTAAGAAATGTTTCATATCTGAGTTTTCACCTCAGTAGCACCTAAAGATCAGAACTAATGTTTGAAGACGTCTGTTGAAGTGTTTTTGCTTTAGCATTGCGGTTACATTTCTGGATGTTTATTTGGGAGGAGGCATCTGTACATAATATATCCGCTTATAAGTCCATATACAAGATGAGTAAAATACGCAAGGTACTTGTACGTGACCTTTTTGACCAAAGAATTTTCATCAGTTAAGGTTGACTTTTGATCCACCGTATAAATGCGACCCTGATTTTGTTTCACCAATGCTTCACTGGACCAGGCAGAAAAGGCAAAGGACTGGGTTGGACTGTGCTGGCACGCTGCAGGCTGTGTTTGGTTGGAGCCCACCGAGGTTAATTTAACTGCTGCTTTCTGGGTGACACCTTCAGTCTGTGACAGGCCTGGAAGGGCTGGAAGCTTGTGGCACTTTCCATGATATCCCACAGATTTGCACTTGGGTCCAGTTCAGGTGCTGTTCAGTACAGTACACCCCCTGAAGGCCCTGTTGACCCTCTTTCATGAGCGATTATTTTCATGTTTAGAGTGGTGACATTATGGTGTCGTGTGGTAATTTAGGTATTCAGATACACCGTGATGAACTTGTGTCAGGTACTGCCTACAATCTACAGACTGAACAAGGCATCGTTCCCCTTTAGATAAATGCTGTGAAAGTGGCTACATGAATGTTTTGGTTTTTGTCCAGAATACTTTAAAGGTTCATCATTTGAAAACAGACTTTCATCCATTACAGTGGATGTGCAGGTTGCCATGTCTGAGTTTGACCAAAGTGATGGTGCAGTCTGTGGTCACAAAGCGTTTCAGCTTTGCCCAGAGCTGAAATGTGACCACAGGCTGGCGTACAGTATGTCACTTTGTGCACCGTACTGAAGACTGACGAGGGGGCTCACCCTTGCAGATAGCCGGCTGTTGTCCTAAAAGTGCAGCACATTGCTGTAGTAATGCCTCAGGACAGAAAATTCAGGGACAGGGAAGGACAATAGAGTGCAGAGTTTGTGCTCTAACAACTCATTTGTTTTTGAGAATCAGTGATTTCATTGGTTTCTATAATTTATGCAAAGGCATTATTTTGATATTTTTCAACTGTTACGCTACAGTGAAGATTCTGAAATATTATTTATGCAAGGGAGTGTTTCTTCACTCATTAGGTCAGCTATGCGCTTGAATAGTGCATCTTTGCTGAGGGAATCCAAACATTAGATTAGATGTAATTGAGAGAAATGAAGCCATGCTTCAAGCATTTAAGCCTTTTGCATTAAAGCGTGCACTGAAATGCTCTTTGTTAATCTCTGATCAAGTGGGATATTACCTCTCATGAAGAGCTTAGCAAATGCTCATTAGGCATTACACCGTAAATGACTGAATAATTATGAATTCCATTTTAGCTCCATTTAAAACAACAGAGTTTATCAAACACACTGGATGGCATTAACGTGAATGAACTTTGTGATTCTGAAGGAGCATGACAAATGTGTGGTGACGTTACACATGTCAGTTTTTAATCCTGAACATACTCTTCACCCTCCTGGTCATGCAGTACATATGTCAGGGATAGGGACAACAGCCTCCTGCCAATGTCTCATACCAGGCTGAATCTGCTTGAATCAGACTCATGCATGAATGGACATTTGTGCACGCAGACTCTATCGCACA
Organism: Apogon talboti; assembly: GCA_037367365.1. Lineage (NCBI taxonomy): Eukaryota > Metazoa > Chordata > Actinopteri > Kurtiformes > Apogonidae > Apogon > Apogon talboti. Next base: position 18,654,669 of record JAPQRQ010000014.1, on the reverse strand, counting down.
GTATATTGCTTTAATCATTTTATTATTGTTTGCGCAGTACTTTTCAGAAGACTTTATTACTGTTAAATATTTGGCTCATGTGGTCACACAGCCCTTACCATGATAGTGCAGGATTATGTGAAAGTGTAACATTGACAGCATGTTAGTGCACCATGATGACATAGATCAAATCACAATATCTATTACATAGCAGTGTGTTACCAAGATGATGAATGTCACCTACACATATCTCCACAGCATTTTGCCACATGCCATATTTTCCCATTATTCAGGATTAGAAAACAGGTGTTAGTGTGTGTGTATCTGTGTGTATATGCAGAGGCATTAACACAACCATCACATGCCCTGAGTAGAGCTGTGTTAGTTTTTTTGACAAGTGGTCCTGTGTGCTATGTGTGTGTGTGTTGTCGTAGGCCAGTGACAGCTGAAGAAGAGGACTGTATTTGTGGAGGAACAGCATGGCTGCAGAGAGGAGTGGAGATCCTGAGGGAGGCCTAATGGTTCCACTCCTTCCTGCACAGAGATAAAGACTCATAATAAGCGTGTATGCTCACCATCTGGCCCTGTGCATGTGGCCCTTATGGAGGCGAAAGCAGCGCAATCTGTAAACGATCAGGAGCCATGGCGCTCCCCCTAGAGAGGCCGCCATGCAATCAAGGTGACAGATGGCAGCACCACTGCTGTGGCCTCATGGAGGAGATCAAAATCACCTTCAATAAACTCTGACTGGAATGGGCACAGGCCCCTCAAAAAGTCAGTTTGTCAGTCAAACTGTGGCAGCTTGCTGAAACAGGGGGAACACACAGCGGTCCATCCGTCCACCGCCTGATTTCCATATTTTCCGTCTGACTGAGCCTGAACTGTGATCTTTCTCCAGTTGTCCTCTCGACTCGTGCCGGCGTGGGCGAGTTGGCTGCCAGGACTAGCAATGCTACTGGGGGAAAATTGAGAACATGATGCTGCTAATGTGGGGCAATAGGGGCGGATGGTGGTAGAGAGAGACATTAAATAAGAAACTGGTGCTCTCTTTTTGATTTGACAGGACCCCTATGATTTTCCAGCATTTCTTTATTTAATTACACATGCACAGAGGCACCCCCCTCACACACACACACACACACACAAGCAAACTAACATCACTGTATATACCACAACTCCAACACTATAAGCAATTGTACTGCATTCCTAGCCTATGATATTTTTTTAACATCTGATAGAGCAGCATGGTCCGGCCTCCGCACTGTGTCTGTATCTGAGTGTTTGTGTCCTGTGCATGCAGACAGAAATGCTTGGGAATGCTATTTCACACATCCCCTTCATCTGATGCGCAGCTTCTGTCAGTGATGTGAGAAAAACAGCCTGACTCTCCAAGCTTTTTTTTTGCACCAGTGCAAAAGTTCAAAATTGAAACGCCATCTGTTCAATAAAACTAATCTAGGCAGGGAGAACTGCTTCCAAGGCTGTGCTGATTGGATGCATGTCTTGTCTTTGAACCCCCATGCCACAAGGTTTAGATTCAACCAAGGATATTGTCATTTGCAAAACAAGCACATTTATACTTATGCAAGAAAAAATGAACTCAAATATATTTCCTAGGTTTTCAACTTGTGTTTAATACAACCACAGAATTTTTTGATGATACTAATCACACTTTGGTGTTGAGAGTTCCTGTGTTGTTAATTCTGATAAAGGCACTTTTATAGGACATTGTATATGTGTGTTCACCCTCTCAGCCATCTTCACTCTTTAGTTCTAATGAAATGAGAAGCCGTAAGTACTTTCAGAGAAAATCAATTGTCCTTCTTTCTGCTGCACCCTTTAAGCACTCACTTAGTTAATTGCCACACTTATTTGATTAATTGCACAAGTTCCATTGTTGTCTCTCTTTACCTCCCATGTTTTATAGAGGGGTCCTAGACTACCCTTAATCATCCACTTTTAAACATTTTTACAAATGTTAAATATGTGCACTTTAACTAATAATTATATCAATTACACTAATTAGTATCATAAGTTGAATTAAAAACACTAAAGTGGCTTTTAGGTTTCATATATCTAGTGCGCCGTCTTTTGACCCCAGTCTTAAATCTGTGACCTGCTGCGATATACTACAAGGACATTAGGGCTGTGGTCATCTCACTTAAGGTCAAAATAATAGCTCTTAAAATTCACCCAAATTGAATTACCTTTATTTGGCTGACTAATATTTTACTTTTAAGACCAAACACTGTCGCGCTGAATATTGATGATTTTCAACCATTACTTTGATATTGAAGGCATATTTTTTTATAGTCTATAATGTATTTTTGTAAGTAAGTAAGTAAACTTTATTTCTATAGAACATTTATTAGATAAAATCACAAAGTGCTTTTCAACAAAAGGGCAGAGTGAGTTAAAACATAAATAAAGTAGTTAAAATAACACAACATTAAAATGCATCACATTGAAATAATATAAAAAATAGCATTTAAATAACAAAGCAGTTCAGTTATCCTAAGATTCTTGTTATGTTTACTCCCTACTGCTTGTGCTATTTTTATTTATAAAATTCCCAATTTTTATTTATTTATTTATTTATTTATTTATTTTTATTGTCTACTAGTCCATAGTGGCTGATAATGAAATAAATGATATAGTATATACATATGTGTCTTACCCTATTACAGTAAATGGTGTTATTATATCACAATTAGGATATTTTCCCAGATGAATGTTTGGAAAAATCACGTCTGTCTTTAGTCTAGAGACAGGTAGCTACATCCTGTATTTTCTTCTGTAGGTGTGTTTGTGGGCGGGGCTTATCAGTAGCCGACAGGTGAGCTAATGATTTACGTCTATTCGTCGTCTGAGGGAAACAAAGAGTTCCTGTGAGAAATAAAACACTGAAAGCTCTTCGGATACGTATAACGCGTGGCGAACTTCTCATCTTAAATATTTCTCATCATGAATATTGACATAACCACCTGATGGAGTCGTGCCTGTCAACACCAGCCTCCGGTAAGACTCAGAAACATGTGCTTTCATCCGCTAACACACGGACGAGACGTTTCAAAGCGTCAAAACCAAATAAAATCACATAACCTGACATGTACCTACAGCCATGTCCAGCTTTGAACAGTTCAATGATATGGTAAGGCATAAAAAACACTGCAAAATTAGTAAAACTGTATTGTCCTGTAAGCAGTATTATAAGAAATAGTGGAAAAAGTATTGATTATCAAAACATTACTTATCAAAATTAGTAACCTTGAAATACTTAAAATACCAAAACAGTAACGGTACCTATTTCATAATAATAGGTAAATACTATATACAGTATATGTACTGTTGCCAATAAAGTTAGAGTAAAATATTCTCATGAAATGATTGTGACATTGTGATTTATATTTGGCAGATAAAGTATGACTGACTCACTATATCATCGTTGTCCCTGGTTAAATGGTGATTATTGATGTGTATAAACAGGAGAAAAAAATGTGTGTGAAAACAAAAGTATTTATTCCTGCAAGTATTGAGGTGTTAATGTGTTCATCTTTGGGGTTAATAATACATAATGGTGTGGCTTATTTTAATCATTGGGCAAAATGCAGATTAGCATCATCAATACAAATACATTTTTATTTATCGGTTTGTTATAATATGAATTGTAGGACTAACTTAAGTCATTGTCAGTATATTGAAGTATAAAGTTGCTGTAGCTTTAAGCACAGTACATGAATAAACTTCCCACCACTAGTTTACCAGTGACTTCGACAGGGCAGTAGCTGGTTGACTAGTGTGGTTTCATTGTTGGTAAATTGACTATCTCTCATGAACCCATTCCCACACACTGATACACTGGTGGCTGCAAAGCTGGCATCCAAAGTGCTGACTGGGAGCAACTTCAGTATTTGGTGCACATTTTTGACGGGAAGAGCCACCAATCCTGTGATTTTTGGAAGAGCTATTATCATTACAGAGGTATTCTATTTTTCAGGCCTAAACCTAAAATACACACAGAACATTTAATTAGTATGGATTGCTGTAAGCTAAATAAAGGAATTAAATCTAGCACTGATACTTCATTAGGGAGATTAAAATGTTGTGTTATGTTATGTTATGTTATGTTATGTTATGTTATGTTTGCTGCTGTTTGCTGATCCACAGTTAAGACGAAACTGTTACAGTTCTGAGCTTGTTTGGACGATTCCAAACAGATGTTTAGTGCAGCTATTGACAACACAAACTGTATGTAAAATGGAGGTGATTTGAGGTTTTTCTGTGGCTGTTTTATGTCTACAAACAGCAGCTGTAATATAAGTTATCAGCTGATGAAGCACACAGAGATTATAAGACAACTGATGATACCATAATGCAAATGTGTGTAAACAGAGAGCTCCATACTTTATTCAGTGAATGGATCAGTCTGTGATAGCATTAATTCTTTGGTGGAGTTGGTAGCTGCGTGTGTTCTGGTAAAACTTGGGGACAGGTGCAATGATCTGTTCATTTTATTCCTTTGGGCTCTTTAAAATTCTTGGTGGGTCAAATTGTTCTTAGGTGAAAAAATGTGTTCGCAGGTTTGAACCCAGATGAACTAAATGTTCCCTTTAAGACTTAATGACAGAAATGTGAAGAAGGGCAATTGGCTTGATCCTGAGTGGAAATTTTGGCTTTGGGGTCTTACATGATTGGATTAAATCATCCTGATTCATGTGTGAGCTCACACAGATCCCATTGCTTTGTCAGATGAGGATTTTAATTTGAGCCACACCTGATGGATGCTTGTAATTTATGCTGATTAGAAATAAAGCATCATATTTTCCTTTATCTCCCCCACCCTCCTGAACAGAGGAAGATTTTTCCAGAAGGGAATAAGGAATAAGAAGAGCAGTTGATTAGTCGTAATGTGACCGCAGTACCCCCCGGCTGAAATTTATGTCCTCCATTTGAACTGTGGCTGCATGTGATGTATACATCAGGTTTGTTAATGAAATATGTCGCCAGGAGGGAGTCAGTGGCTGCAGTCGTTCAGCGCCTTGACACATAATTGCGTGAAATATAACCTTTCATACTTCAACTCAGCACTACTTTAATTGTAATATTATTATACCCTACACCCAAACACAATACACTTTCTTTAAGGACTGGTGCTTTCTGGGTCTCAATAAGCTATATATAATTAAAGTTTGTAATCAGGTCTGTGCAGTATAATCATATACACTTATTATAATTACAGTATATTACAACTGTAGTGATTAATTAATTACTTGTTGATGACTAAACTAATCAACTATTTTGATTAAGTGATAATTCTAATAATAATGATATTAATAATAAGTATGAATATTTATGCCTGTTTGACTGTAAATTGAATATCTTTGTGTTGTAGACAAAAAAAATGATATTTGAGATCAACATCTTGGGATTTGGAAACACCATGTTCTTGAGCTGCAAGTTGAATTGCAAGTGACTTAATTCTGATGAAACATCAATACTAGTGATACACATACAAATTCACAAATATGTAAAAATTAGCCTTTTATCAGTGAAAACAACTCAACCATCTGCTCCCATTTTAAAATCTTTTTCATCCTTCCCACCACAATGACTAAACTGAGCGGATCATTTCAGTATGACTTGGTCCTGATAATTATATGGAAGAACCAACATTACCAATAATCAGAGGTGTGCACTGCACCTGTCCCTCAGTTGAATTCTATCAAACTAAGGAATGTGATTTTAATAATCTTATGAAGTCAAATAATTAAGAAATTTCAGTTCCATTAGGCAATTAGTGATGTCATCGTTAACTTCTCTTTACCCAAATCAAAAGAATTAGTAACCAGCCAATGAGTGGGCGAACCACAATTACACTGTTCAATTTATTAAAAACACTCTAAACACGTTTTCATACTTAGAATATGCAGCAGTGGCTTAAGATGAGTTGATATTAAAAAAAAAAAAAAAATTAACGGACATTGCAGCATGTAAATCTATATCAGTAGACTCCCAAAGCAAAACTATGGACCTAAAAATGAGCAAAATAGGTCCACTTGAATTGAATTGCTCTTTCCTGACGGTATGACGGCAAGAAAAAGCAGTGATATTTTAACCCTATGTTAGTCACCTGGGGTGTTTCGACACCCCAACTTTTTTAAATTGCTCATAATTTCCAAATTAATAATTTTTTC
>JAPQRQ010000014.1:18572852-18641663 GCA_037367365.1 Apogon talboti | reverse complement strand
CTGTTGACCTACCACAGGGTGTAATTTAAACAACAGCACAGCAACTGTTCAAACAGTACTCTAAAATTGCCATTACACTCCGCACCATGTGGGTTTCTTCCTGCCATTAAAAACAGTTACATACAGTATACAGTAGGTTAACTCTCCTGTCAGGGTGTGAAGTTCAGAGCTGATGAAGATCAGGAGTTGGTCCTGAGTGCCTTCAGTGGCAGCTCAGTGATAATAATGTGTGCTATATGCTAATGCTAATAACATGTACTGTGTGTGTATTAGGATGGGTAAATGCAATCACCTTAGAGTTAGGGATAATAAAGCGAGTTAACAAAAAAGGGTTTTTTTTAAGTGTACAGGTATTCATCTCCCACATGTATCCACGTTGACCACAATCTACTGCACTACACAACTGTATATCCTATATTTGATGTTTCCGGTGCATGTTTAGTATGTAAAGAATTAGGAATACATGTAATTGGATGTGATGCCATTGTTTACTAATATGTTCACTTTTCGCGTCCAGATGCACAGAAAATCTTTACTTTAGATGACGTTTACAAAAAATCTCCATTTCAGTGATCTAAAATGTTGTTTACATGTGGCTAAGAGGCACCAAACATAGAGAAAAATGTTTGTCTTATAAAATATCAGTATTAATATAGCCAGGGCATATCTTATATTGCTGATATTTATAGTATAGCATTCATTGTTTTGTTTTTCTTCAAAGTGTTCATCCTGAGGAGTAAACTTGAGCAGTGACAGGTTTTACGAAATATTAGATATGCAGGATTATAGCAGTTCTGACGTTAGCTAGATTTCTCTTAGGATGATGGAAATAAATGTATAATTCAGTTTGTAAAGTGTATTTTTTCTCTGTATACTGTATCACAGTATGAAATATGTATCATAACATTGTAGCATTGACTGAGCAGATCCCTCCTTTGTGGGTGGTTGTGCTGGTTACCTCAGCTTACCTCTGTCACATCCTATTTCTCCCTGAGGACTTGAATATTTAGAGAATGTTATAGACTGAGAGATTCAAACATTAGTATCTGTGTTAAATTATTCATTTTGCATGCTTTAATGTGACTCGAAGAATGCTGTGAACAATTTTTTACCCTAAGAACTAAACAGCTAATTGTTAAACACACTCCGCTGGATTTTAAAGATGTTGTCACAGACTTTTCATCAAATATTAACATGTGGTACCAGTGATTTCATGCAGTTTGCTCTTAACATATCCCTTTAATGACTCGCTGAAAAAAAAAACAAACATTAAAACCAATCATAAATTACAAAACGATGATTGGAGGAGGGAGAAAGGGTTGCGCTCCCCGACCGGTCATAAGTTGATCATCTTAAGCTCTAAGCTGCAGGTAGGCAACGACAGCTGCTTAATTTGGTTTTGTCACCGGGGTGACTTAATCCTGTAACTGGCCCCAGTGACAGCGGCCTCACAGACGGCTGAGAGACAGAACAGCACTCTGGTTGCCCGTTTACAGATGCAGCAATACAAACCAAGGTCACTTTAATTAACTGCCAAATTACAATTTAAACGATAATACTAATCACTCACTTTTGCTGTGATGTAGTAAGAAGCTAGTGGCTGTCATGTTAATTTAAGGCTGCGGGGGAAAATGGACATTTCCACCTCTGCCTCACAGTAGGCTCTCTGTCTGTGCTGTATTCATTTGCTCTGTGTGCTGCCACTTTTGCAGATCAAGTACAGGGTGACCTAACTGTTTCATACCGCTTTTCCTTACTTTACTCTCCATCACAACATTGCCAGCTAGTGTCACTTTCTCCCTCTAATTCCCTCCTCCTCCTCCATTTCCTCTTCTCTCTCTATTCTCTCTCCCTCTAAAGGATTTCAATTAGATGCTACTGATGCCTTTCTCTGTTTCTGTTCCCTGTACTTAGGCTGAAGAGACAAAAGGGCCTCATTGTCACAGATTGTCTCAGTTAAGTACCTGGAATTGAAATGAATGACACAAAAATCCATAGGAACTCTCCAACCTAATAATGAGTCCTTTGTTATTGGTGTAGATAAATATAAACTGGCCATTAGAGATTATTTTTGACACATTAATCTAGAGGAGTGGTAGATTAAGGTTGTGGATATTTATCTGAATGTCTGGTAGTGATTATAATGACCACAAATGAAAATACATTCACTTAGTGCATCACGAGAACCTCTATGACTTTGATTCCTGAAGTCGTAACCTTTTTTTGTGGTGGGCTCTTGTCATGGAGCCTACTTGGATGCTGTTGAGACTAGGTAAGCTCCAGACCATGGGATATTTATTCAAGCCAACCTCCACCCCATTACAGTTACTGCCCATCTGCCACTGCTGCCACTCGGAGTCCTCCTAAAGGTTACTCATTTACATACAGGGGGTGGAGTGGGGGGGGCAGGCGTCCACTAATAACAGAGCTTCAATCAATCAGTGATTCACAATTAGTCCCACGTAAAATCTCAGCAGTTGGTTAAAAGTCCGCCTCGTGCCACTTTTCCAATCAGGCTTTGGAATGGCACAAAAACTCACTGAAAATAACTCAATGGGAAAAAATACTAATTTTTCAGATAAATTATGACGGGGGGCCTGAAATTGATTTATTGTTGTGATCGTTAGCCATATGGCACAGACCGTTTCCCCCCTCCTAACATTCAAAAATATGCGATTACAGGGCCAGGTCAGCGCAACCTTTACCTTTGCACAAATGAATCTCAGTCAAACCAGATAGGAAGGACATTGAAGACATAGGCTTTCCTATTATCCCTTAAACCTATATTTACAACAAAACGGCAAAGATGTGAATTAGACTCCCTCTAAAGAGTTTAAAATATATTCAGCATGTATATATGTTTTTCTTTTTAATTCAAAAAACAAAAAAACACCTCAATATGTGTTTAGTTGCTTTTTTTTAGTTGCTTTAAATGTGGAAATGCTCGGTTTTTCCTCAACATTGTAAAGACCCATTTGTGTTGACTTAAAGATTAATTTAAAGGCAAAGTATAGAACACTTTCCATAAAAAACACTAAGACTTAGAATAATAATCTCTCTCAATCATCGTTTCTGAACCTCTGTCAGTACAGTATATGCAGTGACTGCAATCTGCCTATATTTTAGTTTTCCCTGTTTTTTTTTTTGCTGTGTTTTCGATGTTGCTATGCAGAAATTATGAAAATTAAGGAACACTAGTTTTACGACTGTCTCCCCTTTCTGCCTGTGAGACAAAATTAAGGGCAAGTATACACACAGAGCTTTGAGCCTATCATCCTACAACAGACACAGCACAAACGAAGAACGCTTGTCTGTGTGATTACACAATATTACATAAAACCTTTCCTCAATAAAGTAAAGCACAGAACATACTTAAACAGAATATAATGATGATAATCTTTCCATACACAGACGCATGGATTTATTCTCATTCCAATCCTTTAACCGCGATCAGTGTTAATGAGTACAGTCCACAGCATCCAGTTAATTCAAGTAATTAACGTTTTGACTTCTGAAAATTCTGAAAAATTTCTAAACAGCCATGAGATGATGCTGAAACCTCCAGACGCAACATGTACGCACCTTTTGTTGAAATATTTTTGGCAAGAGGAAAGATTAAACAACCATCTTCATGTTTCCTTTCTCACTGGAGGGATCAATGGAACAACCTTACATGATACTTTATTAATGGAAATCCAGAAATGTACCCTCTTGAGTCCATACCACTCCTTCATATTGTACAAGCAATTATACCAAAAGTTAAAGCACTAGCATGAAATATCCTGTTTATAATTATTTGCATGTGACCTGCCAACATTTACATTATCATCTCTGTCTCATAGTAATTGCCTGGTCTTCCAATTGGCTCAGGGCAGTGTTGTATTAGATTCTAATCTCCAACACTGTTTCCTGACACAAACTTGATGTGTCACAGTGATTGGCATGGAGGAGATGACATGACAGAGCTGGTTTTGGGGGACTGACAGATAGTTGGCAGGTTAAGGCTCCCCTGTTGGGTTCCGCGCTGCCTCAGGACAGTCACCTGTCAACTCAGGTGAAGGCTCGTCATAGCTGATGACTGGGAGCAGCAGAGTGGATATAATGGGATGAGCAGACTGACACAGACGTAGCGCAGGACTCCCTTTGTCTGTGGGCGAAAGAAGAGATCTTGATTTAGTCAAGTGTGCCGCTATGCTGAATAAAGAGCGTAGGAGTTTCACTGCTGTTAGAGTTTATGTGGGATACACACCCAAAAGTGTTGCACAACACTTAATCTCACAGCCATATAGTTGCTGTGGTAGGCATCTCTTTGATTTGTATGAGTACAGTTACAATATTTACAATTGGAATACACTATTTGAGTCACTTTTAGGTCTGCTTACATCAGCTCTGCAAATTTGCATCTGTTAAAAATCGCCGGTAGTTGTTTTCTTTGGCCTCAGTAGGTCTTCATGGGACACTGTTGTCCACAAAGTTGGAATAAGATATTTTTACCTCTTCTCATGAAATCACTGTGGCAATGTGATTTATATTTAATAAAGTGAAACTGGGACTCGGTATGTAATCATTGACCCTGGTTAAAGGTGATGTGTATTAACAGGAATAGGAACAATGAGTGTATCTGTCCCTAAATGTCATAATGAGCTTGGGAAAATGGTGTTTACACATGCTGCTCCTTTCATTTGGTATCAGTTGAAAAATGACCTTAAACTTAGGTTATTGATCTCATTACGTACATTAAAAGTAAGGTTAAATGACTTGGAGGCAGCCATATTTAATTGTAGATATTTTATTTTATTCATACTCATACTGTATATTTTGTCTGAGTTTGTTATTGATCTATGTTAAATTACATATAATATTTTATGATTCTGTAATTCATTTTTTGCTATAGTTGATATATCTATTCACAGAAGACTGTCAAATTGATCCTTGGTGAATCTTCTCCTGGGTAAATAATACTTAACTATTTTGCATATTTGAACATGAGGAAGAGGATTTCAATGTCGCCCTTTCACCTGTGCTTCCTCTTTATAGACACTATCCCCTGATAACCAAACTCAGATAGACCATGAAGAGCCTGTGTAGTGTGCACAACCCCCTCAGAGCTCATCAAGACAATGTTAAGAACATCAACTGGCAAAACAAAGGTCAGGGCCTGTGTACTTTTCAAGCATTTATGTGCATGTCTGTGGTTTTCACGGGCTAGGGGTCTGGAGGCACCGGGGTGTGTCGATCCGATCCCTGTTGCTGTTTTGTTCAGTTTCCTCAAAAGAACGTCCTGCCAAGCACTGAGGGAGCATGTGTCCATCAAAGTCAGCCTGATATGAGGCGTGAGGGCTGAGGCCTGCTCGCGAGATGGAAGGGTGGGACTGACTCATACAGAAGCTCAGGAATCAGCACGTCAATCTCAGCACAGCACACTGCCACAGTGAATCAACACATACTCACTCCAAAGAAACTTTAAACAACTGGATCACATTTAGATACAATATGGACACATAACAATGTAGGAACTACTGTAGGTGTAGTTGCGGTATTCAAGTGACTGTTGTTTATTAAAAATTAAGGTGGGCAAATTGAATTTAATGTAACTTGTATATCTACCACTGGTCTACAATTTTTTTGAAATTATCTGCTTCTCAGATTAAATGTGCTAAATATTACGTATTTTAATAAGATTAATTGGAAAACAAATGACAAAAGTGCTGGTTTGCTGATGTTTTCAAGGTATATAAGTGTTATTCCACATATATATTGGTTTATGTACATTTATACAATAGATTTATAAATCTTCCACTGGATAGAACCTGTAAAGTGAATGTATTGTAATGTGCAGACTGTGTTTTGAAGTAGATCTGGTAGCTCTGACACAAATATTCCTTTTCAGTAAAACCCATTCTCTTGTTAATTCTTCAATTTCACATTTTGACCCAAGACTGTATCTGTGAAACTTCAGCCAACCAGCATTTTTGACTTGATTTTTCTTTATCAGTGACTCACATGTGGTAAAATTTCACTACTTTTATTCTGGAAGCATTTTACTTGTAAACCAGTGATATCAACACAACATCTACAAATATCATTATCAGTATCATTCAATTCTATAAAAGACAGAATGGAATACTTTAAAAGGTAAAAAGTTTCAATCATTTACTCTTGTTTTTACAGTATTCAGAAGGAGATTGTAAAGAAAAAATAGTGAGAAGTAAAATGATTTTTTGTGTTGGACTGAGAACACCTTATTGGATTCTTGAGTAGAGAATAGTTGATGAGAACCATCATAGGAGCGCTGGAATTTTATTTCTCATACAGACAAATACACCAGCTAGTGCTTATCTTTCTCTTGGCCACATATTCCGTAGTAACAGGCCTCTATATCTCTCTGTCATATCATCTGCTCAGTCCCCGAGGCCCCGAGCGTCCATCAGTAAGGCCTGTCAGTTATGAGGTCCGATCTGTATTCATAACTTCTGTCAAAGCAGCATCACCCGGTCTGTCCTCCGAGCGTCTGTGAAGAGCAGCAGGACCAGCAGCGGCGCTCACTAACCTGGATATAATCACGATAACCTGCTCAGACTATGTGGCTTCATGGTCAGATACAGAAATAAACTGACTGCTGATCTAAATGTTGCATCCTCCAAGGCAGTAAGTCATACTGCCCCTATAACTTTAGATCTAAACTCAGACCCTTGGAGGGGGGGGGGGTGTTCATTAATAATATGAATTATGGAATCACTGCTCTAAGGTATAACTGAAATGTGTACTACCAGTAGTGGAAACAGTCAATTTACATGGATTATTTTTTTTTATGGATTAATTTATTTCAAGTATCCTGGTTATGATTTGGTTTTTGAAGTGTCCTGTTTTTGTGTGTGCACATGTCAGCATCATATCCTGTTTTTTGGGAAATCCGGTTACGCTAGGTCAAGTTCTCTGAAAGAAACCAGATTATCACCACATGTATACATCTTATACATTTTACCTTCTGACTGACTTAGTAGCATGCATATAAGTATAAAAATGTACTTAATATGGATACTGGAGATCAAGCAATGTTCACATGATAAAAGCAAACCCTCTGTAGGGGATCAGTTATTATAGTTGTTGAGTAAATGACAATTTTATACTCCCAGCAAAAACGGAGAAATAAGTTAACAACAACAGTTTAATAGTGAATCCAGAGCAAATACATCAGGAGGGATTAAACATAGGTGTAACTGGCATTAACAGACTTACACAATATTATACTTTATTACCTACAATGCTCATACAGTCAACTTTGTTGTTGTGAAAGCAGTTGTCTGCAGCAAAAACTACATTCAGATTAGAGTATTAATGACCATCAAATGAATTGGTTGTAATGAAGTCCAGTTTTTGTTTATATATTCAACACATTCTCATGTACACAAACACACAGAGCCATTAAGAGTTGTCCTACTTTGTCTGCATTCCCCTGCAATCAGGCACTGGTAAAAACTAGGGGAAATTTACTATTTGAGACAGGACAATAGTAATGCAAATTATTTCATTACTATTTGACTATTTATCTCCAGTATTTATCTCTGGCGCAACATAGAAACAGTAATGACAGAATATTTACTTTACTGCTCAGTATAGATGGGAAAAGCATCTAAATTCTGATCTATTGTATTCAACACATGTAAAAAGGACCCCTGCTTCCTAAGACAGTCATAGGAGCAGGTCAGGTCACCATAGAAAATGTTTAACGTCACTTTCCTCTCTTACTTTTGGCCATACAGTGGATGACACAAATCTGCAACGTGAAATTTCTTGATTGTTCTTAAGTGTACAATAAGCCAGTCCTTCCTAATTTTTAATAATCACAACCAAATTAAGATATTTTAAGGTTAAGATAATGGTTGCAAAACTGTCAGATTATATGGCTGGTGTGTGTCATAAATCTCACCAGTGCCTTTGAAGTTAAACCCAGGTTACTGGTGCATGTAAACACAATCACTATGAGTTTTTCTGGTATACGTTTTGATATACTATTTATCTATATATATTTACAGGTGCAATCTGTAATTAACAGCAGAAATAAAAATGTGGATATTTGGGGGACTTTTTTGAAGCTTTCTTCCCAAGAGCCTCAGCCAAAATGATAACATGTGCAGCAGTAACTAAAAACAGCAGTAATCAAAGCTAATTGCATGTTAATTACAGCAGAGGCCCTGAATCATGTTGTGAAAAGTCTTTTTTTAGCCGGTTTTATTCTTGTACAGGCTTGTATCCCTTCATACATTGCTGCAGGTGATTTCTTTCTACTTCCACAGCGTTCAGGGAAAAACATAACATCTGCAGTGGAATAATGAGATATGTTTTTGGCACAAATATTTTTTTAATGTCAGCGGTAGCCCATTGGAAGGTTTGCTTCCAGTGGCGGTGCTCACATGAAGGGGCTGTCCACACTTTACCTTTCCCTCTGAGGGAAAAACCTCTCATTAATTAACAAGACCTTCAACATTTAACACAGAAAAACTTTGAGAATTCAGAACTTCAAAACAAAATCATTTGTAGCAGAGAGGTCAGCAGTGGTAGCCTTAAGGCTGAGCCGAGTATTTATTTGGTGTTTTATTTAGCATGCTGTTTTGTTTTAGTTTTGTTTTTTTCTCCTGATCGCCAGTCCAACTAGGGGCATCTTAATTCTCTAAATGACTTTTTAAGTAGTGCCTCTGCTCTGCATGACCCCACTGAGTGACAGGCCATTCTAATCCTTTCTCACAAGGGAAAGCAGGCTTTATTGCAGCCTCTGGTCAGTTTGTTTTGCCCCAGCCCACAACATACGGCATTTAACACACTCATAATTAAGTAGCTAAAGCCAAAATGCTCTGCCCAGACTGAGGGCATCGACTGGCGCTGATTGACAGATGAGCAGAGGGACAGTTGAAGTCCTGCTACCATTATAAATTTGTTTTTTAATGCAATCATAAAAGATTATTACAGCAGCTTACGTCATTAAAAAGAACTCTGGATATATTATACAGGTTGCATTGTTAAATGTAAATGCAAAAGGAAAATACAAAAAGACTGAGCACTAACCGGTCCGTTTTTATCAAACACAGAAACAATAGTGTGTTTGATAGATCTTTGTACTCAAACATGAAATTACATGCAATATTAGGGAGTCTTGACAGTGTCCCTGCATGCCGTTTATCGTAGTCTTTTCTAGCCAACTGGGTGAAGGATATTCTGCCTGTTTCCCCACCCAAACTCTTGGTCCCATCTGCTCAGAGAAAGGCACAACATTTGTCAAAGTAGACTGGATAATGGCTTTGGCATCCTTATTATAATCTCAGCATAATCTTCATTTGTCCACTTTTGGCATCGGGACACTTCTGGGTTTGGGAAATCGGTCAGGACTCTTAAGTGTCCTCGTTTCATTTTCATTAGCTCAAATCTAGGCATGAAAGCTCATTTAATTCTAATTTAAAACATGATGGTTCTGTGTTTTTTAGATGCAGACAGAGAGCTGAGTTTCACTGTGATTAGCCTGGCTAATATTCCTCAAATTAAAACGGTTGTAGAAATAAAACCTCATCAATCTGTGAGTCTGATTATGCTTAATATTTCGATGTGGTGTAGGCTGACCAAGGCCTCATTCAGACTCATTTCAGACGTTTAGTGTAAGATTATGAATGAAGCAGTAGATTTAAATGTAGTTTGTAAATCCCTAGATTTGTTTTTTAGTATCCATAGAGCCATGAAAATATTTCTGAAATTACTAAATAATCATAACTACAATGAAAAACTGCAAAAAATAAGCGAAAGGAAGGGCTAAATCTGAATTATTTCCCCACTTTGTGTTTAAAGAGAGTAGAGGGACAAACTTCATATCATGTCTCTCCATTCTCCATTAAGGTTGTGGCTCTCAGTTGACTACTGCTCCCCCTGTATGTGGGTCACACACATCGTTCCCAGCTGTGCAGCCCAGTCAGCTGTGCCTTTTTCCATGCCCGCCAACATCTGCTCCACAAAAACAATATCCAGCTTTTAGCACTCAAATGGAGGTTACACCATATGCCAGCAAGCCACTTAGTTTCTGCCAGGGGAGCTGGGACCTGGCCGCACTCGTTGAGGTAACAATGAAGGAGAGCGGCACTGGGATGTGAAGGAGAGCTCATCTTTTTTTCTTTTTTTTTCTTTTTTCTATGCTGTACCTGTGGCTCTATTTTTTTTTTTTCTATTCTTCATCTCAATTCTTGCACTTAATCTGCAGATTTTCTTTTTTTTGTACTAACCACTTTTGTCTTGTTTTATCAGCTGCTGTGTCTCCTCAGTCAGGCCATCAGTGTGTGCCAGCCTACATCTGCTCAAGGTGCTTTGGCAGCATCACCTTTTGAATATTAATGCACCACCTAAATAACAGTTTGCCTGCAAGGTCTACCACAAGGTCTGGTGAAGTGTGCCTGCTGGTGCATGTACACACTCTAATCTTGGACAATTATACATTTTAACACTGATTGCTTTTGTTTGTTCACTTTGTAGACAGGAAAAGGACATTTTGCAACCAGAATCTACTACTCCTAATACTTCCCTAACTTCGTCTTTTAAACAACTGAAAGACTGATGACATGAAGTGTGATTTAGCCATTTAAGACCAATTAAGAGTGCAGATCTGGACAGTATGAGCTGAAGTGCTGCTCACTATGCTGAGAGGTGATAATGGATTTTTAATTAAATATGGGAACCAAAGGTCCCAAAATGGAGCTTACAGCTAACCAAGCAGTAGCCATTTGGTGGTTATACAGACAAGGCCCATTATTGTCTCCCTGGCCTTGAGTCTTTTCACTTCCTGCTCTACCACCAATATTTCTGATCACCACAACAGCTTTTTATGGAAGAGCAAAAGTGTGTGTATGTGGAACAGCACGTCAGCTTACCCAGGCGAAATGTAGGATAAATGATGGAGTGTGAAGTCACCGTTAACAAAACAACACCTTCAAGTAATTCCTTGACATTATATTCATATTAACATCTGGAGATTATTGTTATACCATCAGATAAATCACTGTTGTTTTCACATAGAAGCTGACACTATACGGTGAAAGCGCTGGCGATTATCTTATTTGTTTTGCATGCGAGCTCTTGTCCTTGTTCAGTCTTGGGTGGGAGAGGGGAGTGGAAGACAGTCGGAGCCCAGCGCTCAGGGGGTGGATCCACCGAGTCGCTCTGGGACAGCGGGTCGGGGCTGCCTTCTGCAGGTCACGGTTTCACTTGTGGGTATTAATTTGGGAGGGACCAACACACAGCAGCTGTGTGTGTTGTGTGTAGTCTCCAGTTTGTGTCTGTTTGTGTGATGACCATGGTGAAGAACTGTTGGAGGAGCTGGTGAGCAGTTAGAAATCACCTTGACAGGGCCTGTACTGTATATCATGCTAGAAGCTGATGCCATTCATGAATGCTGATTAGAGCCTACAGGGAGTTTAATTACTTTTTCTTAAGATGCTGTCAGTGTTTGTGGTTTGATTCTCACAGGAGCAGTTTGTTTACCAGAGTAGGCAGTAGAGTCTTTTTTTAAAAAAAGAAAAAATTTGTAATTTTGGCCAGAAAACTACTACTTATCTAGTTACCAGCTGGTTAAGCTTAAAATGATAACAACACCACTTACACTCTAACCAAAAGGCTATGCTGGCAACAACAATGTATTTTTACTGTTAATAGATAATTTTGTCAGCCTGATAGCAACATACTGTGACTTATTTTCCAAGTTGTTTATACCCACCTCAAGCTTGTATTTATTTAATCGGATTGCTATTTTTTGCCCAAATTCACACATTTGTCACATTTATTTGATCAAATCACATCCGTTTCAGAGCTACTGCTTGTGTCGTAGAAATGCCAGCGCTTTTGGCAACGGCAACAGATTTCTGTCAGCGTCTATCTTTGAACACCTCCCACATCATGTTCTGAGGAAGTGATTCCTTTCTGCTGCCAAAGAGGTTCAGTCCAACAACAAATGGCACTGGATAGGGGGCTGCAGTGGAACGGGGAGGGGTCTTTCATACACCGACATTCTAGTCAAGTAATGAAACTAGTTGAAGTTGAAGTCATATTTGCTTTATGGAACGTAAAGGCTTGAAGCAGTGACGAGTGGTAGTTGTGCTGCTCTGTTCCATGTTTGCACTTCCTTGGACAGTCAGAGGAGGGCAGTGCTTAAGTGGAAACAAAGCAGAAGCTGTCAGGATATAATCAGTGTTGTGTGTTTGTCTGCACACACTAAGGTGTCGCGTGTGCACCCTTGTTTATATTGTGCTAGCTGTGTGGGTCTTTCACAGGTCAATAAGAATGTGTGGTCTATTATTATCTGCTGTGTGTAGCGTGCTGTTGGGTGTCTGTGTTGTGCTATACATTACAATAAGTAACACAGACAAACTAGCACAGAAATTATGCTAATGATGCCAATGATTATGGTAATTTGACTTTACTAGTCCAGTGCAATGATGTTGAGCTTACATGATTATTAATAGGATCACAACATGTTACATCACATGATGCCTAAGACATGCTTGGGGTCTTAATATGAATGTCTGGAAATGCAACTTGCACCAAAATCACAGACTAGCTTTAGAATTTTATTAATGTTCATATTTTAATACCTCACAAGATTTTAGCCAAGCAGCTTCACAGATAGAGATTTAGAAATAGAGTAATTGGAGTTCTTGAAAAGGTTTCTGTGTTATACTGTTGTTTAAACCTTTCCCTACCTTAATCTCTGATGAAATTAGATCTTGACATTGTGTCTCTGTCACATTTAAGGTGAAGAGTAAGATGTTTCCTCTGCTCCAGCTTTGACATCTTTCAGAGACAACTTCTAAGGCCATTGCATGTCTGCTGAGAATGAGAGTGAGACCTCGACAAATGCGTTCAGTCAGTAACCACATCTGGGTGTGATGCATCATGAAGACCTGTCAAAAAACTCTGATCATGATCAGTATGAAAAGTGTAGACAAGGATGTAATATTGAACGTCCAGATGGTTTCCAAGCAGAGACAGACGTGCGGTGGCTTGGCGTTATCTTTAATTCATATCTGCTCAGCCGTTCCCTGCATTGTTAGGCCGTGTCTCTGGGCACCGGGAGATGTGCAACTAATTTAATATGGGGGAACAAACAAACTAAGTTTAGTCAGTGTCATTTTGGCTGGCACTCTGGCTAATTTGTGTGAACAGTATTGTGTATGATACAGTGCAACATGGTGAATGCTTTCTCTTAGAATTGGAAATGACTTTTTAGGGTGTGTTGCCAAAAGCTTGATGATGATGCTCAGAAGCCCAGTATGGTTCACGCCTCACTGCTTTAAAGCAACCGCTAAGCTCTTTTTAATGATGTGACATAAACCATTATTGTGGTTGACTTAGTCTCATATACCTGCAACTTTTTTTTTTTTTTGATTTATTGTTTGTAGGTGCATTAACAGTTAATAGACCTGTAAATATAATTTCAAGAGTCAAATGTTTGGATCATTTTATCTGAATTTGACAGATCTGGGGCTGGAAATGGTTGCCAACTACAGCTGGCAGTCTTTACTTTTTATTACTTAACAGAAAGGGCTATAAAATTGAGAAAGAAGAGCTGAATGTTCACAATGCACAAGCACTCTGGTCAAGGAGCCAGAGTCAAGTACCACTTTTATTTCAATGGTTCAAACCATATGAGTCTGAGTGGCAGATGTGTGTGTGTGGCATTTTGACTGGCTGGAGGTCAGAGTCCTGGCAACAATAAAGCATAGGTCAGCCTGTAAATACATATGTGCAAGTGCAAAAACACCTTAATCTCATTTGCAGATGTAAGTCTTCTCATAGTGGAACTACTCAAGATTTTATCAGTGAGATGTATTGATACGGTGCCTTGATTGAATCCATCCATTTCTCTGACGTATATAATTTATTGTAAATATTGATCAGATGTTGAGATGATGAACCTTTCCCTCCGAGGATTGTTGGCTTCCAAAATTCAAGGCATCTGCTTTTCAGAAGCAAGTGACAAATGTATGTTAATGTGTTGGCAGAATTTAAAAAGTGAAATGAGGCAGCCCATCTTCTCAGATCAGTCATGTGTCACAAAGCCAGAGTCTCAGTCCTCTCCTCTCTTCTCCATGGGGCTGGGATGACCTCAATAATTAAGGGACAATTTTAAAATGCATTTCTAATTTTCTACCAGACTGAAAAGCTTTATTATGGAATAGCTGACAAAAACCCTCCCCTTGAATGGGGGTGACTCCTGGGCTTCCACTAAACTGGTCATGAATGCACAAACCATCTGTTTTTCTGGCCGTTTGTCAGTGTGAGCGTGGCGGAGGCAGCTGTCGGAGTGGCCCCGGTTTGAATGATGGAGCACACAACCTTTGTTTCGCTCGGCAGTGGCTTTGTGAGCTCTGGCTCGTCCCGCTCATGCTGCCCTGCTCCGAAATAAGGCGGGAGATGGTTTCTGTTGTAGGCCCACCAGTTACCACCAAGTTGCCAGAAAGACGGAGTCAGAATGACAGGAGATAGACTTGGAGGGAACTTGAGGAAATTAAGTGAAGGAAGGAAATGAATGAGAGGGAAAGAAAAATGAGGAATGGACAGAAGGGATGTGATGGGAGTTAAAAAAGAAGGGAAGGTGTGCGACCAGTGAGCGCATTGTGTTGGTGAATGAGGATCTGGGGCATTGTGTGCCGGCCAATCTGTAGCTCAGTGGGTGAGGTTGTCAGGAGCCAGAGCCAAGGATGAGGGCCAGAGGGCCAGAAGAGAGAGGTGAGAGCAGCCAGCAGGGCTGAGGTACTGCAGAAGTGTGGAAGCATGGAAAAAGGCAGAAAGAGGTTGGATGCGCACAGAGAATAAATATTGTCTGTTAGCAATGAAAAGAGTACAGCAAGGTTGGGCATTCTGGAGGTTTAATTAGATGCCCAATATCTGGAGAAATTCTGGCACATGGCAAGAAAATAATGTGAGAAAACTGTAGCACATTTACAGTGAAATGTAGTTTCCTTCCTATAATATCCATGAGGCCCTCCTCACAGCTTATCAGAGGATAATTTTAATTCTTCTCATGCATCGCTCTCCCCATGTGTTGATTTGTTTATTAAGATAATCCCATTGGGCAACCCCCCTACTCCCTGCCATGATAGGATTTTACTTTTA
Organism: Apogon talboti; assembly: GCA_037367365.1. Classification (NCBI taxonomy): domain Eukaryota; kingdom Metazoa; phylum Chordata; class Actinopteri; order Kurtiformes; family Apogonidae; genus Apogon; species Apogon talboti. The sequence continues at coordinate 18,626,519 of JAPQRQ010000014.1, read as the reverse complement.
TTTAATATTGACAATGACTGTTCTCCCTTGTTTGGGTCACACTGGCCAGCGTGACCTAATTGCATACATTTCCCTCGCTGATGCGCTTGACCGGAACAGAGAGACTGTGATTTTAGGGTACAGGGTCAGCATGTGTGAGGGGGTGGAGGGAGTGGTGGAGGTGCAGTCTGTGTGGCTCTTGTTAGCCTACACCATGTATGTCGGCAATGCAAATGATTTGTGCAGAAGTAGATGTTAGAAATCATTAAACTCTGTTATAAGCTTCTAGTCAGCAGCAGTGCCTAAATATTCCTTTAAAGTGGTACAGAAAATATTGATGTTCTTATAAATTTGGGTTTGTAAAGCGCAATGACTGAATTTTATTCTTGCACAGTGTCTGAGTTTTATTCTTTAATTAATTTATTATTTAAAACGTTTCACTGTTTTAAGCTTGATTTTGTTATATGTAAAATAATTTTGGTGCTATATCTGAATATTATTGATTTTATTTCTTATATATATATATGGCATAAATTTACAATGTGGTGTGCTATAATGATTAACAGATCACTAAGCATTTACTCTACTAATCTGAATTTTTCAATTTTAATGTAACTAAATGCAATTTGTAGCGTTTATTGCATCTGTTTACCTTTTACGGGCCCAGCAGTATAGGCTGGTAGAGCTTATGGTGGTAAAGCAGAGCTTAGCAGAAAGCAGTTGTGTTCTCTCACACGGCAGTCTGAGCATGGCGTTTTTCTGTAGCCCCGGGGCAGGCAGGCACCCAGCGCTAGCACTGCCCGTGCCCAGCCCCTCCCCATCTGTGTGTCACGAGTCAGATCTCGTTAAGGATGACGGCTCTCTGATGTGGACAAATTGTCACTAAGGGGGAACCTGGAGTCTGAGAGACACAGCTTTGGCTACTTCAAGGGGAGAAAGTGTAAGGGAAATGCATGTTCAGAGGACAGCCCTGGAGAAAGCAGAGGCATGGTGAGGGGTTATTCTGAACCCTGTGAGGGTGGGGGTATTGTCTGGGGTTTCATCTGGCTTCATAGCTGTTATATATGTGTCTGTTTGGATGCACACAGGAATCAGGAAATGTGATAACGTTTAGCAGAGGAAGACAAACCATACACAAATGTCATGATGAGTCTTTCCTTTGTGGACGTGTTGATGTCTTAGTCTTTTAAAGCGCCCATGTGAGCATTCCTTTGAAAATAGGTGCTTGAATTGGATCAGGTGCAGATTCTCATTTCAATTGTATGGCTGAAACCTCCAATAGACTGCCAAGCACATTCATGATCTCACACTTTTGTCTCTTAACGTAGGAGGCCCACAATAGGGCAGTGTGGTGGCAGAATGGCCCCTTTTTTTTAATGGTTAACGGGCTAAGAAAGGCAGAGCATCAACACTAGGCTTTGAGGGTCGGCTGGAGAAGCATATGGAGCTCTAAATAAAATTCAGATCAAGCACAATGATAGCTGGGGTCTGCTTTGTGCAATGACAGCCTGGTGAAAAAAGGGGGAGGAGAGGAAAGTTAGATCCTAATAATGAGATCGTGAAGCATGAGCAAATGAATGTATGGCTCAGTAATGATTCTTGCTTTTGAGTCTGGAGGGAAGCTGCAGCACCAGTGGTATTGTCAGTGACTAACTCTTTAAACTCTGCCCTTTATTACTCTTCAACAGTTGGCTTCAGTGAAGCCTCATCATCCGCCCAGAGTTCTGCTTCTAATCAATGACACTGACAGTTGACAGATTTTCCAAGCCTGCAGTCTTTGTTAGAGGCTGATGACCTGAAAGGGCTCGGGTGGTAGGGCAATGAATAAGACATTTAAAGCTAATAAATAAACCCTTGAAAGGCTGCAGTGGTGTGTGTGTGTGTGTGTGTGTGTGCATGTGATTGAGACTATTAAAGTAGAAGGGGTGTGGGGGATTTTTCGCTTTTCCTTTTTTCCTCCCTCTTTTTTCACACTTGCAGAATCTGCGGCCTTTGAAGGACTTGTGAAGCCGAAGGCGTCCCGTTGCTCAATCAAACAGATTAAGTCAGTCAGACAAGCAGCGATCTGTCCCATTCAATAAAGTTACTTTTGTCATGCTGGATCTCAGAGGGCCTCATATATGCATAACACCCGGCTGTTTTACCACAGTATCTGACTTTGACTGGATTTTAGTTTGTCTTTTTATAGATTTTGAGTTTTAGAAATATCTTAATTTAAGTCCTTATTTATTTTATTCTTTTTTTTTCCCAGCCTTTCTTCTCCATTATTGTGTTTAGACTCTTTTATTTATTACTAGCTTGCAACAATATATTAATAAGAAATCAAACCAAACAATAAACCTTGTGATGTGCCATAATCCCCTGATCTGCCAAAGGTGAGCATGTTATAGTTTTAAAGCACGGGCGACCCGGTAATGAGGACATCTGTTTTCATATGGTCCTTGACACGTAGCACCAGAAATTTGATGTCATCCTGTCCAAACTGGTACATGGCTGGCAGACAGCATGGCATCTTGTGATTGGTTCTGACAAGCCTGTGACAGCTCAGGAGGTGAGGAGGGTGCATGACAAAGGGCAAGCAGAGGATGAGGGGGAAATGGCATCAGGCTATAGGTCTGTTTGTCTGTCTGTCTGCCTGTCTTTTCATCCTCCTCTACCCCCCCCCCTTGTAGCCCCCTGCCATTAACACTCACCCTATACCTATCTCCATAATCGCTCTAGTTGGTGTTTTTGTAGCTCTCACATTTTATAACAGCTTAAGGAATAGTTGCATATCCTTAAACACATAAGCCTGTTTACAGTCGTGAGCTAAAAGCATAGTTTTGTCACGTATCATTCCCCGGTTCAGCGGCTGTGCTTTATAGCCAGTATTGTATGTAGATCTGTGAGATAAAGATGGCCACCTGCCATTATGAAAATCAGGGGCTGTTATGGTTTTGCACACAGCTGAGCTCTGTGGGAGCCAGCGATGCCTCCTTGACATTGAGCATACAACAGATTTTTGGCAGTGATAGCCCTTTATCATTTTCTTCTCTCTTGGACATCGAAGGGAATCCTCTATTTTATACAAGCACCATTTATTAGAGCCGCTAATGAAAAAAGGACCCTGATTAACACACTGACATTTTATTGTAGGGCATTATGACTACATCAGTAGTTTGTGTCTGTGTTGGGCTCACAAGGCAAATTGGATGGCTGTTTTCGCCTCATGTGGCCAGTCTCCAGTGTGACCTTGCATTAGTGCATATGCTCACAGCAGGGTCACTGGTTGAGGGCATGATCTGTCAGCCTTTGTTTATGAAAGGCAGACAGCACAAGCCTGTAAGATAACATATTTCATGCAATTAGTGGTGTGCTGTACTGCATTATAATTTCTGTATAACATGGATTAAAGTGTAGGGTTTTGCAGGTCTTTGAATTCATGGGTAGATACATCTCTTAGTGTGTTTTCTTTAAATAGCTTGAGTGGCTTTTAATGATAACTTGTAGAAATAGATCAGAAATTAGCCAAAAGTCAGAGGTAAAGATGTTTTATTTATATTGTCCAGAACCCCAAGGTTAATTAAAGAGTGGATAAATTGGAGAAAAGTCATTTGTGAAACTGGAAAGAGCAAATGTTTAAGACGCTTGGTTTATAAATGATAATGAGTGTTTTTCTACCCATTGAATTATCAGATTATTTGGCTTATTGTTTCAGCACCAATATTATTTACTGTAGGCTATACTGTAAAAAAAAGTAATTTTATCCACTGATTTAGAGCAATTTAGGATCACTCATATGGAGATGATGTGCAAAGATGAAGGCGTGATTGTGATGAAGATGCACCCAGGTTAGACGCGTATACATCCTGGGTGAGCGTGATGATCCCATGATTGAGATAGTTTCGATATGACAGAGTCTGTCAGCGCGAAGTCTGCAGCAGCTCTGACAACAGGCGCCCTCTGACAGTCGCTCTATAAGGCTTGGTAACCAGCCTTTTTCCTGGGAGGTGTTTACTGTCACAGTGCGTTGTGGGTGCCTGGCAGCAGTATTTCTCGAGGCTGTCAATCTCCACAGACACTAACCTGCCATGTTAGATTTGACCTCCACAGGGGAGATTACTGTCTCCAAGCTTCGGAGGCATCCTTCATTTTTTTTTTTTTCTCTGCTCTGTAGGGATACCTGAGTGAAAGAGGACAGGCATGCACGCAACTGTCACAACACTTAAATTAGGCTAAAATATTCATTCATACATCAGAAAGTGCAATTTACTCCATCAGACTGTGATATTTTTGTGCACAATAGCAGCAAAATTAAATACTTTCCATGACATAAAGCAGTGCTATTTCTGTTGGATTATATAGTAGCACTGCATATCCTGTTTCTGCAGTGATTAGTTTTGGAAAAGGACACTGGCTGTGACTTTGTTGCAATATGTGTGTGGGTGGCCTCAGAAATGCCTGTTAATTAGTGGCGGTACATGATTACTCTCAGCTCAACCAGTATAGGTTCCAGAATGAATTAGCCCTTCCTAGGTAGTATTTTGGGGTGTGATTTTTTTTTTCTTTCTCCATTTTATCTGTTGGTATAAAAACAATTTTCTATTCTCTGTTTATCTCAGATGTGGGGAATTTTCCCATTACAGTCTTGATTTAAAAATCTGCTGTACCTAAAGAAATAAATGAGTGGTTGGGCTCTGATTAGCTGTATTCATAAGGCTGCTATTGGTTTGGTCACCCAACCATGACTGATCCACGTTTAATGCAGCTTCTAAAAGTCTGAATGTGTAGGTTTGACCACTCGGTGTTATTGGTGCTACAGTGATTTATTTATTTTTTTGCCTTCTTTTTGTGCCTTAAATAAAGTGTGTTTAAGGCTCTGTGGTAAATGGATTTTAAATAAAGGAAATAAGTATTGGGAATCATTATTGGTAGAGCCCTGGGGTTTTGAGATCCATGCTTATAATAGTGAGTTTAAAAAAAAGCAGATTCTGATTGAGATCATCTCTCACATTTGGTAACCAAATACATGAAATAAATTCACTATGTAACAGAGTAGAGCTGGGTGATATTGGCAAAAAATGTAATCTATTTATTTATTTTTTTCAGTGTTAATGGACGATTTAGACAAAGACAAAGTGTGTTTAAAAAATACTATTTGTTTACTAAACTATATGCCATATGTGACTGAAAAACACATTCTCAATTAATCTAGAAATAACTACAAATGAAAGCACAAATATAAAGGACTTGAATTAAGAAACTAAACATCTTGTTCTGTATTAATGTTCTATTAAACATGTTTTCATATCAGCAGATATTCAAAGAATGTATCTAAAGATCCAACAGCGACCATTTAACAGAGATCTGGTGTAAGATCAGAGATTGATGCATCATTTTACAACCTTGACCCTGAAGCTTTCAAGAAAATATCACCTCAAAATATAAAAATGGTAGAACTGCTAAGATTTTTATTAGTTTAACATTCATTTCCGTATGTGATCGCTCAAAAGTTCTTCAGATTTATTTATTACTATGACCTGGGTTTGCAGTTCAGCCTTTAAGGAATTCCTAATGAAGCTGAGTATAGTTAATGTGACCTTTTTTTTTTTCAAGGAAGATTTTGTCTATTTGATTGGCTTTCCTTCTCCAAATACCCTTATCGACTTGTAGTCCAGATTATGTAAGGGTTGATACTGTTCATGTAATGTAGCACAGCTTGAAGTGAAGACAGACGTGCACAACAATGTGCTGCCAAACACAAACTCAGAAATGAGTCAAACACTGTTGCATGGAGACAGTCTTTTTGTGTTGTAATTCCCCACACTCCTGGAGAAATAGTCACTTTCAAACACAATGAGCACTTGTGATTCATGCAGTATGTGTATAACAGCATAGTCTGTCATTGACTTTTGTTCTGATTTGAAAGATTTTATGTGAATCACATATTTTTCGCAAACTTTACTTAACTTTGTAGTAACATTATTTTTTTTTTATTCAGTTTCTTGCATCCTCTGTAAGCAGGTTTACGCACTGTCTGACATGCAAACTGCTGCTCTATCAGGCTGGTTTGGTCTTTAATGGTATTGTTTGAGATGGGCCATCACACAGAAATTTACAGCTTTCTCCATTCTTATCATAAATTGACCGGTGCACTAAGAACGGGCAGTTATACAGTCACATAAAACCTCCGGTTATGGCCTGTGTTCTGTTTAGTCGTTGATAGAAACGTGGCGTTGCTTCCTGGTGTATTTCTGACCATGAAAATTATAATATGGAACAAAGATTAGAATGAAATTATCGTGGCCGGAAGGCATTTACCCACCGTGCTGAGGTGCACTGCACATGGCTAGGGGAGGGGAAAAAAACCCTGGTCTCCAAGAATAATGATAATACATTAGGCTGTGAGCGTGCTGGTATTATTGCTGTACATTATGTATGTTCCATTTATACTACCTCACACAGCCCAACCACTGCTGACGGATAGGTCATTACTCCCCGCACCGATGAACACTTATCAGGCCCCACTGCTGTTTATGGCCAGAATGAAGAGCACTTGTCAGTCAAGGTCACTGCTTTGTGTGTCCTCTTTAATAGGTCCTTCTTCACAGTTGTTGAACTTTGTATGCTAGCCCGGGCCCCCCTCTTAGTGATGAGGGAGATGGGTCGCTGTTTTAACGGGTAGATTCAGTCTTTTATGTTGTGTGGAGGGATGTTCCCGCTGCCAGTGTTAACAGCCACTATATGGGGTGACCTGCGGGGACCCTGGAGAGGTTTCAGTGGTTTTAAGCAGTGGTGAATTGTGTTTGCTGTGAGAGTGAGTAGCATTAGTGTGGCTAAGAATCAGAGTTAAATAGCAATCGGTGGATCCTATAAAGGCCTGACTCTGTGCTTGCTGACTGTAGCCAGCAAGCTGCTTTTTTTTGTGTTTGCATGTGTGTGTCTGTGTGTATGAGAGTGTATAAGTTCAGATGACAGGATCCTAAGAGCCTGCTCTAACTCCAGGGCCAATACTAATGCATGGCTGGTTGCGTTACACCAGCTAGTGCTGAAATCAGAAGAGGCCCACAGTGTAGTGCAGAGTTTGGCCCTGGGACAAAAACAGATTTTGGTTGCCTTGGATTCTTTTAGCCCTGAGTCTCTAATATTTGTCATTGCTGCACAAGTTGTATCTCTGTATCTTGTAGCACTGTAGGCCTATACAAGCAAAGACACACACTCACTTGTTTATTCAGACTGCTGAGGTAGGGTTTGCCCCATGGTAGCTGTCAATGTTATTTTATGTTATGCTCAGATTGTATTTTTTTTGGTCATACTTAATTTCTTTACAAGTGAAATAGTCACAGTATATATATCTGTATTTTTTTAATTGATTTATTTATGCAGTGTATATTAATATATATGTAACAGGGGATGTTAACATGTAGTCAGATTTCCTTGATTTTTACAATGTTGTTTATTTCTAGCCAAAAAGCAATAAAATGAAAACTTGGACTCCTGTTCCTTCACTTTTACCTTTGTCTCAAAACTCTCTTTCCTCTCCTGTCATAAATCTCTGAAGTGCGATGTTTGACAAGGTGGTTTCCATTGTCATCATTTTTCTTGTAGGTCGCTAGCTTAATTTATGGCGCTCACCCCTCAGCCAGTTTCCCCAGAAAACCCCTTTACAATCTAACTCTCAACTGATAAAATGAACAGTTCCTGTTTCTCCGCTTTGATGCTATGCTGACAGGAGTCACTTTGATATACTTGGGAGTATGAAATTTCGATCCGTCCTGTTTTTTTTTTCTCTCCTGAGGCTTCATCTTTGCAGACATTGGGAGCTGTCATTTCACGACGCCCTATGACGTGGGTGACACTCAGCCGTTATGACAGGTGCTGGACAGCAGACACACTCTTAGGCGAACTGGCAATATTTCTTCAGGTAAAGAGTGAAAATGTGTAAATGAATTACGATATCTATAAATTTATCACAGCAGATTTTTTTTTTTATATCTCCATAAAAAATACAGTTTTCTGTGTTTTTCTGTTATTTTGCATACAGCTCTCTACTGCATATGCTGCAGTCGTCTTCAGTATGAAAATGTGAACATACCATGTCATTAATAATCACTGATTTGTTGCCAGTATTGGCATACTAATTATTGGCACAGATTAAGACAGATTAAGACATTCCAAATTCACTTCATAAGTCATGCGTCATGTTGAAATGATGGCAGCTGCTCAGATGTCTCATGCTTTTCTTTGAATATTCTCAAAATCATCCAAAGTAGTGATTCGATTTCAGATTCACCCTATAAAAATAGTTATAGGACAAACAAACATATAATCTCACATTGTTAAGAGTTTTATTGTATCAATAAAAAATGGCATACATAAGCAGACAAAATGACACATTAAAGTGGGAGATTTGCTGCAGTGTATACTGGGACGGAGGCTCTTGTGTAGTGTAGTGTGGGCGCCCACAGGGTGTGTGTTCACAGTGTTTCCTGGATTAGACACCTTGGTATGGCCTGTGGAGAGATGTTCGTAGTCCTCTGTTCACACAATCTGCCTGCTACAGCTGAGCTGCCCTTTGCCAACAGGCCTGGAGACAGGATGGACAGATTTAGATCCACATGTCACAGTGCTGAAGCTCACCATTTATTATTTTCTTAAGTTTATACAGCTATAGTTTGGGTTAAGTGTTCAAAGGACAAAGACAAAAGTTCCAATATTTTCCCAAGAATCAGTCATGGTGTAGACAGGTTTCCACAGTGTTTATATAACTATGTTTCCCAGTAAATAATTACAACAAGTGAGCATTATGAGCCCATCTGCATGAGGGCACGTTCTGTTTACAAAAGTCAGGGACAAAAGCAAACGTTTCACAAGTCAGTACAATAATTTAGTGCTTATGTGCCCAGATAAATAACTCTATTTATTCACAGTTTAGTTATACTGAGTGTCATTCGGTTATTCTGTCATCAATACATGGGCTGATAGATTGGTTACTGGATAACCTGGCAGTTTGGTCCATAATAGCGCAGTTCACAGCTTATGAGGCCTTTTGTTTCACCACACACACATACACACACACACAAACATGTTGACATGCTCATCTGTCACTAGGAAAACCGCCACAGGCTGTGGCCTTGGCACAAAGACATTCTCTGAGCTGAGTGAAGATGCTTGAAGCCAAGATGCACCCAGTCAAAATGTTAAGAAATTCAGATGCCAGAATAGACAAGTACAGGCGCTGATTTGAGGAGAAATGGTGTTGAAGCAACTGCAACACAGTAGATGTGTATTTCAACACTTTGCTTGTCTGAAAAATCTATAAAATCACTTTTTGGGTGTGTAATAACATTGGAAAGGATAAGATGAATAGATTATAAAAAGGTTTAGAGCATTGACGGTTGAATATTTAGCAAAAACAGGAAAATGTGGTATGTTGTCCTGTGTAGTTTGGTGCCAAAAACCTGAGCTGCTCTGAAATTAAAGCCCTAAATGAGGAGCTGATGAGATGCCATGTGTGCAGGGTGTGGTCAAGATGGATTGTTTACTTCTGAGCAGGAGCTGTAAGTAGGCATTATTATCATTATTTTGCATCTGCATTCGTTCAAGAAACAGCTGTTGAATTTTGAGTGAGATTTAAAGTGGCAGGGCCTGGAGTTGTTCTTGTTCATTCAGCTAACTTAGCTTTGACATGATGGCTTCTGGCAGAGTTTTGTGCTGAACTCAACATCTGTGACAACCGTCAGCACCACTGACCAGTCCTCCCTCGCCCGCTCCCTTTCTCGTTCTCATCTGTGTTTACGCATTTCTCTTTGTGTGTCCTCCATCTTTCCCTGCCTTCCAGGATTGCCCAGTTTAGGGGGTAAAGACCAACCCAGAAAAGCGGGAAAAACGGGAACCTTTGATGATACTAGATCACTTTCTTCTGCCAGTCTCCATCTCCATCACTGCCACATCAGCTGGTCCCAAGGTTGTGAGGTCATCTGAACATCTGGCCCCTCCGCCATGTTCTCTAAGGTCAGTGGGTAGCATCTGTTTATAGACCCCGCCACCTTCAATATCTCTTGACAACGAGGATCATGCTGAGAAAACCAGACAAAACACTTTGATCAGTGGTAAGTGTTGACAGGCTGGAGATACAAGTAAACCTGACTTACGCCATACCTCTGCTCAGGGTGTGGACAATGAAGCCATCGTTTATGTTTTTCTCAGTTAATAGCCACATCATCATTTGATTTTGTACAAACTCCAGGATGATATTCCTCCTACAACAGTTAGCTAAGACCAAATAATGTTAAACAGAAGTACTGTCTCATGAGCCACTCTGTTCCATGAGGTCACAAGTACAGTCGAACCACAAACCTGATCCTGCTGCCGTCAACTCTATTAGGGTTAAAGGTTATGACTGTAGGTGTGGGTCCAATGATACAAACAAGAGTCTCATTTGGATGCTTTTTTTTTAACCCTTAAAACCTGTAATATTTATAATTATTGCCACCATCTGGAACCTTAAAGGAACCTTCACATTTTCAGAAAACGTTTTACTGTTTTATTGAGTCCTTTCCTCTTTACTTGATGTTATCAAAGTTCCAAGCAAGAAATTAAATAGGATGAAGTATGGTTTTCAGGAACCAAGTTATGGAGTTAAATATTGTAAATGTCACAGTCAAATACACCGATAAGATACTATATATGGACAAATATATTGGGACAGATTGAAATCAGGTGTTTTCTTACAAACATGGAGCTGGGATACAAAACCACACTCGCAAATGTCATAATATAATTTTATATTACAATTAATATCATTGCAGTATATGGTTAGATATCATTTGTAGGGTTAATTCTCTTTAAACTGTCATTTACGAGGTTTGTTTTTACTGAACTCTTTATGATTATAAAAATTGTCTTGTTTTTGTTCTGCCTCTAGATTTCTGAATCATTTGTCATGTTCTGACTATAATTAATCATTTTAAACAAATAACCATCCGGTTTCTTCAACTCTGTCAGCAAGAAAAAAACTGCCTTTAAACTAAAAACAAATACTGACTTTACATTTACTGTGATACTGATTAACAACAACTGAGATTAATATTTTTATTATGATAATATTTAATTTCAACAGGAATAGGAAGTCCTATCAGCTGTAAGTGTGACGTATACCAGTGTTTTTGTTTTATAGTTTATGTATTCTCTAATTTACCACTAGAATTTTCAGTGGGTCAAATTCACCAGTGGCTGTTGTGCTGTTATGTTGCATCATTGTCAAGATTAAAAATATGGACATTCATGCCTATAACAGCCACTGGGTCAAATTTACCCTATAAAAGCCCATTGATTTTCGCACTGTTCATGTTTAAATAAGTTTTTAGGCAACAGCATTTATTATTCTGTGATCTTAAAGATATGTTAAGTCATTTTTAACCTTGTGCAATGGATAAGAGATTCATAAACCACACTAATAGGCAAATATTTTAGTCTCATACCCATCTTCACTGTTACTTTAGACTGACAGATGTGTAAAGGTAGTACAGTGCTTAGGGTCTTTCAGTTATGAACCCAGATGACCAAAAGATGTAGACTTTCTTTTTAAGGTAGAAACTTTCAGTGGTTCTTGTGTTAACGAGGGTTTTCCTAAAATGCAGAGAAACATCACTCATAAAATACAAAAATGGTATTAAAGAAGTCACAAAATCATAATGATACACAAGATAGAAAATGTAATAAAATACAAAAATTTGAAACAAAATGACTGATGTAATGGATGCGGAAAGGTTAAAATGACGTGAAAACAATGTGCAACAACATAAAAAATTCATAGATAGTTTGTGTCTGTTACTGTTGGAGCAGTTTGTTTCATGTGAGTATTCCTTAGTGTCATGTGTTGCTGGAGTTAATGTTACTTTTTATCCATGACTGATGCACCAATATTTCATTTATGAATGCATTTAATTCAACATGGTTTTGATGGAATGGAAGGAATCAGCCCAAATGCAGACATTGTACCAGTTCATTAGTATTTTTTTATATTTGGAGACATAAAATAGGTATTTTGGGTTGTGAGCTGAAAAGTTTAGGAGCCAGTGTTTTAATCCGTTCCTTAACTGAATGTACACAGCAATTATTGCATCATGATATACACTGTTTAATTCATGATATTACATATAGATTGATTTTTTTTTTACTTTTTCATTGTCCACCCCCATTAACTGTAATATTATCATACCTGAAAATAGTCCTGAATATTAACTGTTTAAACAAGATAAAATCCACGCCCCAGTTCTCAATTGTTTTATGAATTTTTACACTTTTTAAAACCAACTTATACATGGTTCCTATTTTTTCTTTTTTTCCCCTCTGTCTTTAAAGCATCAAGACACTGACAAACACATTTTTAGTTTCCCTCTTTTCCTGTTGTTTGTCGATAATGAGCAAAAAAATCTGATAATACTGGCCAATGAGCTCACTTTCAAAGGTGAGCCTAATTAATAATAGTATCACAAAAACCTCCTTAAGTTACAATATTGAATGTTTATTAATTATACCCCAGAAGATTTGGCTTCACTGGAGCATGTGTTGTTTAATAAAAAACTCCGATATGATACAGCTAATTACCAGCTAGCTTGTAAACTAATTGGATGCATTTAAATAGAATTTGTAACTGTGGTTGCTTCATAATTAAATGCAATGGGATGCTATTTTAACATCGTTGTGCATCTACTATCAGGAAGGCACATTTCTGCAGGTATTTAAGGTAACACAACGCTGTCAACATCTGCCAATCTGAAAATAGAGGAGGTTTCATTGGATTTATGGGTTTCACAGAGGAGGCGATTTTGATAAAGACAGAGGGAAGGTTGTGATTTTGACTCGTCTTATCCTAACATCACAACACGGACAGAGGCGCTGGGGGTTTTAAAGCCAGATGAGTTGGTAGCAGGCACCTGTCCCTTTGTGTCTGGTCCCTGTGAAGTTTGAGCAGCAGCCGGAGCTGTGATGTCAGGGGCTCTTAGGGGTCAGGACAGGAATTATTGAACAGAGGGTGGCTGACAGTGGGAGCTGGCACTGGGAGCAAACAGATGTTGCAATCATAAAGAAATACACAAGCACTGAATTAAATATGAAGAGCGGGGGCAGGAAGAATGAGGACGGTCGTGACTTTTTTTCTCCACTTCTTGGCCTATCACAGGGCTTCGCCAAGACCTTGTGCTCTACCGATTGGTTGGTCATTGCCGTGACAAAAACCAGGTAAATTATCTCAAATTATGCTGGTTTCACGGAAAGGGCTTGAAAGATGCAACCAAAAGCCTAAAAAAAAAAAAATCTTTCAAGAAGACAGCTGTTCCGAACATACTGTAGATTCATTATTCAGAAGCAGAAAGTCTCTGGACACAGCATGTTATGTCAAAGTGTTTTAAAGCATTTACGCCATAGCAGTTCAGTGATGAGATCTGTAAAAAAGAGAGGAAACTGACAGAATGTCCTCAGAACATTGTTTTAACACAAGTGTTTTGTTTCCTAGCCATTTTTACAGGCCCTCACTCATGGAATTACAAGTCTGTCTGAATATTTGATGGCAGGAGGCTTCGATGAGACCACCCCTGGCTAAAACCTCAAGCATGTTCCAACTGCAGACAAGACGTTGGTGAATCCAATATCACATGTATGAAGTTGTTTCTCTTCTTTTTATCCTACAGTTGGAATATGTCAATCAACTTCAGTGCTTTCTCAACCAGACAGACAATTGCCTCTCACTGGAAATTACTCTAACATGGTAAACGCACAGTTTTTAAAACAATGTCTTAAATCAAAACATGACTTTGGAGCTTTAAATCCCCCATAGTACATCTGTGTGTGTTTATCTCTGTAAAGCGGATGGCCCTATGCCAGTTAGGCCTGGCTCCGAGTGCAGCAGTGTCAACAGTGAGGAGTGAGGGCCAGAGGGGTGATGTAAGTATTGATACACTCCTTGAAATCACTTTGTCACCGCCAGAGATACCAAGCTGCTTGAGCACCACAATAGAAGGAGACGATTGTGAATTCTTGGCAGAGGGTTGAGGGATGCCATTAAAAAGGCAAATGTGATTAATTTTTAGTGAGAATGCCCTCATCTTGGCGATTGTCAGCGAGGTCGAGCTAAAGGGATGTGACACAGAAATTACTCTTCCTCCTGGCGTCTAATGTGACTCGTCACTCTGAGGAAATATCTGAGAGATGGGGAGACTGACAAAAACGCTCTCGTCTAATAGACTAACTATTTGTCCAGGGCTCATGCGGCAGAGATCCGACTCGGCAGCGTTAATGGATCTATTGCTTTAAACACCGCGGGTCACTTGTGATTTAAGACAAACAAATGTGCTTTATCTCAAGTAGTCGCTGAGGATTCGCCGCATTTGTATGGACGAGGCACGAAGGCAATTTAACACGACGAGAAGGGAATGAAGCGGCAGTACAGTTGACTCTGGTTCCATGTTATCTCTGTGTTTCGTAATATGTGTCAGTGTTTTCTTCAAACCTGTTCGTACAGAAGCACACACCCCCCCGTGGAGTGACATTTTGCAGGCGACACAATAGCGCAGGCTACACTTTACTCTGACCCCGTTATAGACACGGCAGGGCTGTAGTACTTTCACTGCTGCCTATGTTTCTGTATGTAGATGTGCTAACAACAGAAGACAGCGCACAGGTCACACCAAAGGTTACGTCTTCATCTATTTCATACAGTTTTAGACAAATGCTTTTTACAGGTGAAACATGTATAATTATCTGTATATGCTGAACATAAAGCCAGACTCAAAGGAGATTGTTGAGTGTTAAGGAAATGTTCTTTTTACTTCCTTTAAATCCATAATAATGTCACATTAAATCAATAAAATGTAGAAAGACGACCAGGCCTGTTATATATATATATTGTGCTTACTTGCAATATGTCAAATCATTCCATTCTTTCATTTTCCATAAATACTTAATCCACAATTCACTCTTACATCCACACCTACAGTGGATTAGGAGTAATCAGATAACCTGCTTGAGTGCATGTTTTGGACTGTGGGAGGAAGGCAGACATATTGAACTCCATACAGGAAGGCCCTCAGCTTCAAACCTCCGACCCTCTTGGTGTGAGGCGACAGTGCTAACCACATTTGGTCGCCTGTCAATGAGATCATATCCCCATTAGTCGCATTAACCTTTGATGTTACTTGCAGCTGTTTGCATCGGGATTAAATAATGCGAATAAAACTGCAATACATCAGCTCATCTGTAAACAGGATTTCTCAGTCGCATCCGATTTTCTTCAGTGCTTTATTACTCGATTACTTGATTCACAGACCCCTAGCAGCTGAAATCACCTGAGGCACATTGAACTCTTCTGTACACTGCTGAAAATGCTTTAGTATTATCCAGTAAATTATGTCATATTCAGTAATCAGTCATTGACTACAGGCCCCATCAAACTGCATCCACACACAGAAGACATGAACTTACCCATTAAAGGTTCAGAAAGTAATAATTAACAGTAATATGCTCCCCTATGGTGGCTTCTAAAAACATTAACACCCTGTTCTGAGCCTTTTGCTTTGGGGTATAATAATTCTGTTCTACCTTCAAACACAGTAGCTGATGGTAAAACACCTTAACACTGTAAACTGTAAAAGAAAAATGAGCTTCGTCACAAACATGGTTACGTAACATGGTTAAACCTGTGAAGTGGACCCACTCTGTAGATATAAATAGTTAATTCTAAGCTAATAAAACCACACTGGTTTTTATTTTCAGGCAATAAGACACTTATAAAAACATAATTATGAATATAAGATTTCATCTCTGTAGTTACTCCCTTATATCTTATACACTGACCCTTTAAAAATTACCCCCAAAAGTGAGCTGTCTCTTTTAAAACTGCCAGCTGTCCTTCCTGAAAACTAACAACCTTTTGAGAGCTGAATAGATTATAAGATGTTATAGGACATCAGAGATTGCGGGTTAATCCCCTCTCTCTTGTAAATTTGGAACGGTCTCTCTGCTGCAGGCTGGCGGGACAGCGCAGGAACACTGCACACAATGCTGTAGTTTACTTAGTGAGAAAACTGCTCACGTTCTTGTATCCATTACCGCGACCACCTTGAGATAAATGGCTCTTTCTCCCCTCTGCCATAAGGTTTTATATCAGACGACATGTGTTTAGGATCTGACTACGGGTTATATTGTTTCAGCAGAAATAAAACAATCACTTCTGGAGCGGTTTGAGCGTGGCTGTCTGCGGTGTGTAACCACTGGCCGGCCTATACTGTGTGTTTATAGGAGGAGGACAGTGGCAGGTGACAGGTTAACTCCGCTGTGTAAATTCCTGGGCCGTGTATGATATAGCCTGTGATCCTGCGGTCCTTGATTAGATCTGAGCTAGTAAATATCCTGTGATTAATCAAAAGGGTTGTTCTCCGTGTAGCGTCACTGTGTCACCTTCACAGCTGGGGAGCAGGGCCGCCTTGTTTACTGCACACCACCACCTTCTCCTCAGACCCCACACTCATTTCATCTCAGCTCGCACAGGGCTAAATTTTAACCCTCCTGCAAAAGCCAGCGTTAAGATCATGCTTAGCGTTATAAACCAGGATCAGAGTCACGTTTATTATGACGCATATAAAATCAAATAAATAAAATAACTTCTCATTATTTCCCTTTAAGTTTTGGGTCCTGCTTAATTTCTTTGCGAGTCGTTTGTGTAAAGGCCAGTTATGTGACCTTATGACAATAAAAATTAAAGAATAACACCAGCCTTATCCTTTTAATTACAACATAATTAGCACTTGAACAGAGAGGGTTCTCTGGAAGCAGATTTGTTACGGGCTAGTTACATTCATGAAACATGTTAAAATTAAGGCCAACATGATAATGGGTGATTATAGTAATTAATAGACTGAACTAATTACTTAAGCCTGTAGAGATTCATTTAAAGCTGAGTACTAAGTAGTGTGTGTTTGAGCAAAACTTCTCCAACTGAAACTGAAATGTTTCTAATTAACATCGTGCTCTGCTAACAGTAACACTGCCCGATAACTGGTGTCATTACATTTTTTTCTACATGTTAAAAATATCCACCGTGTTTGTTTTCCAACACATTTCTATAAGTCAAACAATCTCGCTGCACCTCTTCTTAGTTTTACAGTTTCTATCCCTAGAACAGTTCACTTGGAAAATGCATTGTGATGTCCTGATCTGTCAACACACTCTTGTATGCAGACTGTGATTTAACTGATTGCTGCCCCCCTACTCATTATGACCCACTGATTGTCATTCGAAGACGGTGAATGGGACACGCATGTCACGTTAATAAAGACATTAAACTGCTAGTATCCCTCCACCATAGAACAAGGTCTGGACCTGTCTTAGAATATAGATCTCTAATTGCTTTGGTGTGGTGGTGTAGCAGAAATGTGCTTCCCAGATGTCACCTCTGCCAAACCCCAGTGCACGTCAGTGTCAATTGGCTTGAAAAATCTCCCTAACAAGCTGGCGATTACATAAATCTATAGCTACACTGGATATTGTGCCAAAGAGACTGAACAACTTTCAAGGAGACTTCACATTTGATGTTCCAGGGCTTGATTGCATTTTAGAAAAAAAAGAAAAACCCACTATATTGGGAATGTGTCCAAACAGTCTAGGTTTGCTAATTTTGTCATAGTCAATTTCAGAGCTCGACCGTGAGAACGGGCGGCGATGGAATGAAGTTCCTGAGTGCTTTGCGGAGGGCGTGAGTGGGTTTGACAGGCCCAGTGAAATATGCTCCTCTCTACCTTTTTTCATTATGGTGGCAGGGACCAAAAATGCAAATCCGGGGTCGTTTCTCAAGAGGTTATTAGAAAAGTGACATATCAAACAACTGGCTTCAAATGGCAGACAAAATCTTACATTACTGCTACATTAATGTTTTCCTATTTTAATTTCTAGTATTATAACTGTGTCTTTTCACACTTGCACTTTCAATAATGAGCTGTTTTGCTTAGAGCAGTTCTGTAGAATCATTGTTTAGATGGCCTCGGCGTTTAATACGTCAGAAATCCTTGATTATCAGAATCGTAACCACATCCTAAACAGACTGACTGATAGACTGGATCTGTCTCATGGCCTTCTCTGCAGAGGTGATGAATTGACTTAATGGTGAGTAGACCAGAGAGCCACGCCGAGGAGGGGTGAGAGGGAACATTAAATGACATGGTTTTATAGCCTATCAGCATTGTTGTACCTACCCCCGCTGTAATTTCAGCCTCTTTTTTTCCTGCACCATAAGGCAGGTTGAATGTTAGGCCCTAAGCTCAGTTAAACACACAACTCTCTTATAGCTGGTTCCTCTGATGATGCCATGTGTCATCACCAGTGTAGTTGACGTGCTGATTTAAGCCCTAACTGAGCAGCAGCTGTCCACAGCTCAACCCTTTAAGCAGTCCTATACAGCATGCTCTTACTGAAGAGTTTTTTTTTTTTTTAATTTAATATAGGAAACTGAAACTAAATGCCAGTGCATATAAGATCACGCTTATTTGAGCCCGGTCCACATGCACACCACGTAAACAGTGAGATGGGTGAGGCCCATTAGGATGATGTTCTCGAGTATTTACCAGCCTGTTTTCAACACAACTCATTATTTGTGATAAATTAGCAGGCTGATTATAGTGATACACTCTAATTTGTAAATGAGTGGGGTGCACCTGTCAGCAGGACTCATTTGCTAATAACCCTCCACTGAATAAGTAACGACCTTTTTAATTTCAGTTGACTCCTTAACCGTCTGGTTTGTATTATTCTGCCATTTCCTTTTGCTGCAGATTGATTCCTCCCTTCAAACCTTGTTTATCGTCATTTCTCCCTCAGTATGAAGTTGGTAGTTTAACAGGTGATTAGGGCTGAAACAGTCAATTAATTGACTTTTTTGGTTAATTAACTATTTGTAGTTTGATAAATGATTTTAGTCATTTCTAAGCAGAGATTGGAAGTAATACAATGGAAATATTACATAAAATACTACATTACTGTGCTTAATTTTTTTACTCGAGTATTTATTAGGGGAAAAAAAACTAATATAAATAGCTGTCCTTATTCTTTCTCCATTTCAGAACAGCCTTATTAACTACACACTAGTTTTAATGTATTTGAGGAAATTCTTTTTATTTTGCACCATTGTATGCCTTCCATTTATTTTAACCTAAATGTATCAGTCAGTATCGCTTGGTGTATCCATCAGTGCATATAACACACAATAAACATAAAAATGTAACTAAAAATGACATAAAAAAGAAACACAGAAACAGAAATGGAGACTAAACTACAGACAAAATGTCTGCATATTTTGCTATATGTTACTGACACTAAAAATTGATTTGCGCATTGAAGAAAAGTTAATGCTCATTATTTTCAGTGTATTGTGTTTTTATTTGAAGATGGTATGGTTTAATAGTTAGCTTGGTGCAGAAACAGCAAGTATAAATGTCCTTTGTACGCTGGGCTATTTCTGATCCTATACTTTTTCCACTTTTATTTGTAGAAATAGACTTGATAGTTCTTCATTAAGCTTTTTTCACTGCACTTCCTCACTTCTTGAATAAAGAATGCACTCATTTGACACCTTTTTTTAATCAGAAAAGATAAGTATTCACTAAGGATTTAATTTTTCCTTTTCATATATGATAATACAAAGAAAATCTTCAGTCACGAGTTTGACAAACAAGCAAATTGAATCTCGTCCCTGTGAAATTACAGCAAGTAGTTTTGACTATTTACTGATATTTAGTACATAAACTTATACATTTTATGAGGTTTTCCCCATTGCAGGAATGCAGTTTTTGCAGTAGTTTTGAGACATGCAAAGTATCATTGTCACTGAAATATCTAAAACCTGTATTTGACCACATACTTATTTATAACTATCATGGAAGGTGTGTAGAACTACAGACAATGCTGAAAGGCCATTAAAAGAGGAAGAGCAGCAGGGAAGGATAACTGGTTTCCCATTAAAAAATACTGCCCTGTTACCTTACAAAGGCCTTATCGTAGTCAGCGACAAAGAGATACATGACCTTGAGCCATTAAACCATTTCTGTTAATTGGTTAATAGTAAAATGTTTTTATTGTACTGAACCCTTTGGTATAATTGAATTTCGCCCCGCTTCACTCATCTTTTTTTAGAATTCTGTCTTATTGCTGAGGCCGTGACTACTCACATTCCTGCTTATAATGACGGTTTCGGATTGGTTTTCCAGGATTGCTGCTCTAACTCATCCCCGTCGGTCCATCCACCTCCCCTCTCTTATCCCAGTAAACTTTACATTTAAACCATTTCATTACAGTGCAGATTACAGAGGCCTATTGGTCCTCATTAGTGCCCACTGATCCTTGGCTGGGCCCATGTCCTAACATCTTTTAATTAGCATTCTGGAAATCTAATCAGTGTAATAACTCCGATTAATCTCCCCTTTTGCACTTATTTTCTCCCACTCTTATTTCAGGATGTTCTTGGCTCCAAGGCTCCGACGCTGATGGAACGTGGGCTCTTTTCTGGGCCTGCCAGGTATGTGACATGAGGGGTGAGGAGACCTTGAAATCCTCTAAGTTGAAGGGCAAAATGGGTCACTGAATTCACTCAGTGGGTTTGTGTGCCTTCAGTGGACTCTAATCAAATGCTTTTTTAGCTAAAACACTGCATGTACTCTTAAAATGGTTGTACTATATACTATAAACCGATCTGCAGGTCTGATAGTGTAGCACTGTGGGAGAACCACACCTTTTCGTACCTGTTAGTGACAGATGTAGGCTGAGGGCAGTGAGTTTTTCTCTAAATGCCCTGTAAAGCTTTCCGTCCCCAGCCAGGCCCTGCTGTGGTGTAATATGAAGTGAAAGCCAAGGCGGGATTTGGCACTGGACGGCCATTTTGTGTCTGGCCTGATGCATGGTTTTACTGGGTGTCACTTTGGCTACATATCAGAGTCAGTGGTGGCGGTGAGCAAAGCTGCAGGTCTCATTAAAGCATATTTACTGCAACAGTTGCAAGGCGAGA
Organism: Apogon talboti; assembly: GCA_037367365.1. Taxonomy (NCBI): domain Eukaryota; kingdom Metazoa; phylum Chordata; class Actinopteri; order Kurtiformes; family Apogonidae; genus Apogon; species Apogon talboti. The sequence continues at coordinate 18,605,512 of JAPQRQ010000014.1, read as the reverse complement.
AAAGAGAGAAAACAGGACTAGCATGAATTTTAAGCTTGTTTAATGACACATTTTAAAAAAAGCGACCACTTTAAATCACCTGAAAGTGAGAGTTTACTCATCATAGCATTCCCATGGTGTGCGTAATACGTTAAAAACCACTTATTAATTTTATCTTCAAACGAAAAGCTGAGAGATACTAGATCCATTAGGCCGTTGTGACTAGCATCCATACGAGCTACCTCTGCCAGCCTAGTATTCATGTACCTTTGTGTACAGTAAAGTGTTGTTTCTATGCCAGGTATCCAGGGCAGGCATTTTGGCGCAGCTTTGGCAGTACAGACAAAGACGCCAGGGTGTGATGGGACACAGACCTGCCATTTCCCAGCAGCACTGGCATGCCTCTTACTGTAGAATGATGAATGGTTACACATGCATGGCACACTCTTCTCCACATGCACATATGACACACAAACACACACCTGCATACACATACATGCACACATGCAAAAATGTACACGCAACCCCCCTAGTCAGGTCACCCACGCTTTGGCATTGCATCACACAAACACAAATACATAATCACACAAAGACAGACAGGCATCTTTACTGTAGCGCTGCAATATTCAGAGCCAGGTGTAGGAGGAAGGGGGAATAAGGTTGTGTTTATTAGCCGCTCCCTTGGTGTTCTCTAAATTGCCTTGTTTGCTCGGCACAAGCACACAAACAGATGCTGTCCTCTCTGCTCTGGGTAATTCTCAGGGTCTCTGGGTATTTAGTGAAAGGCCTACCACACATGCAGGCTCATTTGTGCTCGTGCATACAGACAGTCTACGCACACAAACGCACACTTCAGAACAGGCAACTTGAGAACCACATTTGCGTGCTAATTTTGTGCTGACATTCTGCACGTGACAGTCACAACCTTGCAGTTTTTCAGTCCGATTCATGCAAAGAACAAGACATTGTCTCTCCGCATAAGTAATTGGAGCACCCCATATAGTGAAGCTCACAGTCCCTAACCTTCTCAGCGGCACAATTTCACTCTTATTAAGAAAATCTGCATTTAGGAGGGACCAATGCTATCAGTCGAAATTAATCTGCTTTGACTGATCCCTAATGTGACCACAGTCATCGAGTAATTATTGTCTGGATGGCTGTGCACCAGCCTCATAACCACTGTCCCCCTCCTCCTCCGCCTCCTTCCCCCCTAAAAAGGGCTAGTCTCGGTGTGTGAATCCCTCTGCAGTGGGCTGGTTACAGTGGGTACGCCAGGCATGTCATTTAGCGCTTGATCAGTGAGTCGTGATTAGCCTGCCCTGTATTATTGTGATTAACGTCCACCCGGCGGACGACTGTCCTGTTGTCACCAGTGATACCATCTGAGGTCTTGAGACTCTGAGATGAGAGCCAGTAAGAGGACCTGGTACTGTGGCAACACAAAACTGCTCACTCTAATAATGGCTGCTTCTGTAAAATGTGCACACACAAAAATCACGCACACTTCCACTGCCTCATGCTTCTTTCTTTGCTGTCAGTCACAAAATCTAATGCATGGAACGAGTGGAGTGCTCCGTCCCACTGGAGCTGTGTTTTGTCTGTGTGTCTGCTCAGATTAGTTAAACCAATACCTCATCTGCAGCTTGTGTGTTCTATAGTATTTCCATCAGGCTGTGGTCGTTGTGCTTTTGTATGCAACATTTCTCTATAGCGCTTTGTTTCTTTCGTTCATCTCACACCTCCTCGGCCAACAAAGACGATCTGACCACAGCTGATTATAGTAACGAAGGCAGTCCAAGAGAATATGCATGTTCTCACTGTACGTCAAATTAGATCACAGCAAGGGGGAGATGCAGCGCACTGACCCCCGTCTCTTCCCCTCAGACAATTGGTGGCTTACAGAGGCAGAGCTTCTGAAAGCAGGCCTGTGGAGCAAACCGTGGCTGATGGCTCAATGCCACAGCCCAGAGAAAGAGGACAAAGGAAGATGACCAGCGGAAATTAGGAGCTCAATTTAGGTCGAGAAATACGAATACAAATAGACAAATACCAGAGTAAAAAAAAACTGGATGTACAGTGTGTGTTCTTCATGCAAACATGGTACTTGAGTTGCAAAGACTATTTCTGTCCCTGGGCGTCATTATCACAAGTAAGACTAGAGAAAAATAAACTTGTTTTTCAGTTTGGGTGTTTGTGATGGTAAATAAATAAATGCACAGTGCTGCACATTAACATATCTCGTTTTCCCAGAAATTATATTTATTTTATTGGGGAGGCTGTTTGTGCACGAGCTTCTATATGTGTGTTTCATTCCTTTGTAATTACTCACCTAAACTCAGACCCCCTTCTCATGGCTCTTGTGCATCCGCCGGTGGAAAAGAGTCAGTTTTGATTACAAAGTAAACGCTGCAGCATCAGACAGGGGGGTTACATGCTGATATGCATTCTATCAGGATGATTTATGCAAATTATGCACATTATTCCCGCAGGAATCTCTCTTCTGAAAGTGCCAGGATAAATTGCCGGAAATTAGCCATAAAATTCACTGTGCAGGGAGTGTGAGGTGAAGGCCGCCGAGGAGCCAAGGACATTGGGCCGCCGTGGTTACGCTTGGCCTGGCCTGCCTCCCCCATGCTTGGCATTCATGGCTGTTAAAGACCTCTGCTCAGACAGATACACTGAAGCCTCGAGTAGCACTCAGCACATCAGGAAGATCAGCCAAGCAAGTGTTACACTAACGGCCGGGGTTTCATGCTCCAGTAAGATGACAGATTTTCAACAGAGGGAAGCAGACTTTTTTTTTTTCCCCTTCATATAGTGACACTGGATTAAAATCCTACTCCACAAATTCTTCTCTGCATTCATAGAAAGGATGCACTTCATTGCCCCAGATTAAATATGTTCAAATCCACTTATTGTTTTTATTGTTTCATGTCTTTTATGGCTGTTTTCGTGCTCTTGTTTACAGTATAGTTGACCTTGTTCACAGTGGATCTTAATCTTCAGATTACATTTCTAATCAAAAATCAGTCCAGCAATCACATGATGAGCAGTTGTTAGAGGGACATGTAAACAAGTAGCTACGAGTCTCATAACTAATAATTCAGATTGTATTAGACAAAGGCTTCTTTATAGCTTGAACAATAACTGTTTTCTTTGTTGGTCAGGATTTTCATTTGTCTTGTGATGTGTGTATGTGAGGGAAGAAAATGGGAAAAAAATGTGTGCGTGTGTGTGTATGAAATGAGAAGTGAGTGATTCACACTGTTATTGTGTCATCTTCGTGTCTTTATTTCAATGTGGGAGCCAGAGTTAATGAATATCAGAGAGCGAAGATGAAATCCACCTCGCCTTAGCATTAATGAACCTTGAGAGGGTCAGGATCTGCATATTGATCAGACCAGGTGATCCCTGTCTCGCCTTGTCACACACACACACACACACCCTCACACACACACAGACACTTTACTATCCACATGAGAATAATCATTGACATAATGTATTCTACTATTCTACAGCCCCTTACCTCATTGTAACTCTGACCCCAAAATGAAGTCTTAACCCTCAAAATATTGTTGTCACAAAGTCAAAATATAGAGAAACACAAATATATGTTCACACAATTACATAAAAACATATACTCATACACGCATGAAAGAGTTTTTCCATCTCAGCAGGGTTAAAAATGTTGGTCTGTTTTTAATTCCCTGTTGACAAATGACTTAAGTTTTTATTAACTTCAAATATTTAATTCGTGACTTTTGCACTTTTGTCTCCATGCAGCTACTTATAGAGCTTTTTTTACTGGCTCACATGACCCACAGAGGCTGCTGTGTCACTGTGAGCCACATCCTCTCTAATCAAACTGCGACACATTATCTGAATGTTAAGGTCACAAAAATGGAAAGTTCACAGCTGTCTGAAGAGCTTTAAGCGCCGCTCAGACGCCATGTATACACAACATTACATTTTTATTTGGTCATGACATTATATTAACAGCCAATGTAATTAGCTTTGAGTTTGATAAAGATTTGTGGATAGTTTTTAATGCACTGATAAAAATAAAAAGCTTCTAGTGTTAGAGTGATTATTGTAGTCATTGTTCAGATTTCAACAATTAAATGAATTTTCTCATGTCAACAGGCATAATTTGACTTTATTTAAAGCACATATTTGTGCAGTGAAAGCGCTTGATTGCACCTGTTTTTGTTTGCTCAAATCCAGAGTGAATTTGCTGTTTTCGAGTCAATAACCTGCAGCGACGGAGCTCATTCCGTCCACAACAACACCACAAATTACTGCACTCTGCCACGACACATTTTAATCCCAGGGGAATAAAAGAACATCAGATTACGGCACAAAGACAGAGCCATCGGTAAACAGGGATTAGGGGATTGGGACTCTAATCTGATTAATATGGAGGCAGTTGGAATATTAGAGATGTTACTCAACAATTGTATTCCATATGAGAGGATAATCACGCATTACTACGTCATTTATTGTACCCTGTTAGAGCTTTCAGAGCTAAACACGACACCATATGTTTACCTGACCTCAAGGCTGCCTCAGAGAAAAAAAAAATCCCACTATAATGAATTAGGAGCTCATTAGGCAAGAAGGAAAACATACAGTTTGGAATGTACAGAATGTTTCACTGTGTAATCCTGAAAACTGTCCTGGTATAAATAAATATACTTGTGCTGCATATAGTCATTGAACAAAGCTTAAAGATCATCTTGTAATGGATTGAAACCAACTGATATTTTTTAATTACATTACCGCAGCTCAGTACGTTCAGTCCATTTTCACTGTTTCTGAACAAACCAAAAACATAATACGCAAATGAAAAGGACAGAGTAATGATAAAAAAAAAAAACAAAACAAAAAAAAAAAAACAAAGGCAGGTGCTGTAAAAAGTACAGCAAAAATGATGAGGAGAATTCTTTCCAGTCTGGTTATGTTGGTGATTTAATCTTAGTTTACTTTAGAATAAATTTTAGTGTGTTCCTCAGCTGCAGTAAGCTATTCCAGTAAAACACTGAAGTTGTATGTATTCCATTGCCAGATCTTTTTCCCATTAAGGCTGTAAAATATTTAATGAGGGATTTTACGAGTTGAAGGGCCTATCATAAGTAAATTATATTACTTGATATACCTGACAGAAGTGCTAAAAAGATTCACCAAAGTGTGTGCTCATGTATGCAAAGAAATTTAGGAAATCACAGCCCTGAAGAAATCTAAAGAAGTGTACTGTTCAATGCGGCGGCACTAATGTAGTGTCTTGGTGTTTTTGCACAGCCAGAACTGATTGTGAAAAAGGTTAAAAGTTTATAGTTGCACACTTAAAGTAACTAGAACTGACCCCTTTAGTTTCCCACTTTTATTAGCCTGCACCGTGTGTGCAAAATACAAAGACAACATTATGCATTGCTATCATGGCGCTGACAAAAGTGAATTACCACCCAGCAGTTGATTTGGTGCCTCAGCCCAGTGTACTGCATATATCTTTATACTTGTGTGTATGACACTGCAGAGATGAATCCACTGGCAGAGTTCCTCCTGTTACTGATATGAAGAGGACATTTCAATTCAACGTGCTTATGTATATTTTGACTTTCATGTTTATCATCCTTAGCATACATCACATCCATGTTATGAATAGGCACCCTGCTGGCCCTTGATATGGCAAATTGGACATTTTATGGTTTATGAAAAGAGGTGTTTTTTATCTTCCGCTTTCATTCACAAGCCCTGGATCTTGCTGTAAATGCCTTTAAGACATATTCAGGTTTATTAGACTCATGAATAAAAACGATGCCTGCTTATTACTGGCTGTGGTTGGTGGCCACTGAAGAAAGGTCTTTTCCATGGGACTTGTGTGGGCTCTGTCACTGCCCAGTCCAACATGTTTCAGACCCCTGTGTGCACATGACATTTCAGCAGCTTGTAATGATTGCAGATTTACTTCAGAGGAAGTAGCAGTCCAAAAATGAAGTGGGTTTTCATTTCTGAAGCTCCCATTTGAGTCACATGACACTGCACCTAAACTGTTGTTTTATCTGTAAAGTGTTCTCTCTGCCTTTCTACAGATCTTTTTTTGTGCTGTGGTCTGTTTTCCTTTGGATGCTGTGTTCTGTTTTCCACTCGCATATGGCTCTGTCTCACCCCTGGGGAATTTCCTCTTCTGGGCTAATGTGAATATTAGTATGGGTTAAATGCTCCAGTCATTTGTGCGTTAATGCATATTGCATAATTAATGTTTTTTTGTGAAGTCTCAGTTTCCAGCAGCAGTGAAGAGAAAAGTGACATCTCTTTATGCGTTTGGTGTTTGTAGTTTTAACACAGTTAACGTAGAGCTAAGTGCTGAAAAGCGAAGATATCCAGCAGGAGATGCTGACAGGATTTTTATGTCAGAGCCATTTTGACGTCTCCTGATCATTTCCATTCTTGATTAAAGGCTGTTCAGTATAGATTCAAGGCATTCGTGAGTGTGATTGGATTAAATGGGACACTGTAATGACCCTGTTGTCGGAATGGCTCATCATACAGAGACGGAGACTGGTGAAAATCATGGCACTGTTGTGAACACAAAGTCGGTATTGTTGGTCTTTCGCAAGCATACACACTAGTCACTTTACGTTTAATGTTTAAAATATTTAGAGGCGACATTTATCTAATAATGTACTTTTTAATGTGTTATTTTCAAAGGATACAACATTAAGTCTAAACTGAAACTTTTACATTTTATTAGAACACAATATATAAGAAATATTTTTTTGAAATATTATATTATTGACTCAGTTTCCAACAGATAATATACACATTCACAACTAATTCTTTAAATATCAGTTGCCCACTTGCAGAGAAAAAAAAACAAAACTCCCACTGCCTCACTGTTAAATTCAGTCTCCTGTTTGTTACCACATTTCCATGTGTATGATCCAGCCTTCCTCAGAGGAAAAATTTTATGCTTCAAAATTTAAATATCATAATTGGAAAAAAAAAACTTCTATAAATCCTAAATGTTTGATTTAATCTCTTGAAGCTGCACATTTTCACATGAAGTCCCATTAAAATGTTTTGCCTCTGTCCAGGGTGCTGAAGTCCCCACACTTGCTTTACCTTTATTTTGTTTTACTCCAGAAGGAATTTTGTGTGATACACCTCAGTTTTTTTTTTTGTTTTTTTTTTAACAAAGAAAAGATTATTTGCTAGTGTACGTGTTCTATATTTGCATTTTCATGCTTGATGTCCCGACCTTCCTGTTTAATTTGATACGCAGTGTTCCCAGTGTTTGGCCTAAGTGTTTCAAGTGCCAACATCTTGATGTAAAACGTCCTTGAACTCCATGTGGAGTAGCTGCTTTAAAGAATGTTGTTATGATGAAATTTCAGAAATAATCTTCAGGCTTTTTACTTTTTTACCCTCATCAGGTTTTTTTTTCTTTTTTCCTGTGTGTGGACAGCAGACTGAGGACAAAGGGCGAGTCGATGGGAGTGCAGATGATGGCTACGTTGTGATTAAAGACACCAAATTACGGCAATGAACACTGTCGTAATTACATTCCTTAATCACATTCTGGAGGTCTAATTGCCTTAACGATGTGTTTCATTATGGGAACCCAGGTATTACAGTCGACAGTTTTCGTACACACTTGTTTTCGAATTAACATATTATTGCACCGTTGTGGACATTGTTTTAATAACTACAATAAGATCGCAAAACATTTAAGAGTTGCCAAGGGCCAGTCTGTTTGCTCCCAACACTGTGTGACTTAGACCTTAAGTTACTATTTCAGATGGAGAACAACTTGAATAATTTTTCTCAGTATGCGTGACACTTCCGAGTAAAAAAAAAAAAAATCTAGATAAGGTCTACATCGTGCCCAGAAAAGATGCACAAATAAGAAAAAGACCCTGAAATAGTTTGATTCTGGATTACACCATAAAAAAATGAAAATTTCAGTGAGTGTATCCATCAAATAAAAATAGATTTAAATTGTTTCTTGACTTAACATCAGATGAATAAGCAGAAGTATTCCTGTTGTTCAAAATATTTTAATAAAGCTTTTCAACACTGAAATACATACAAATGGCCCTCTTTGCTCATATAATAACTAAGGTATCGACAATAATCCACAGCTTGACCTGACAACACGATTGATCTCAAGACCTCGATCATCTTGTGTGAGAGAAAAAACGCAAAAAAAGTACAGCAACTAAGAAAAGGACTACAGTGTGCAATGCAAGCAAAAAAAATGCAATATAAATATCCAAATTAATAAATTACAAAAGACACATCGAAACACCTGATAAAAAGTTGATTCAGGTTTTCTAAATGTTTCTGAAATTTTATTATATCACAGTGCTCCCCCCACCAAAAAATGAATTGCAATGGGCGTGCGCAACTATTAACAAGTGTCTGGATTAGCACATAAATATCTGATTAAACCACTTAACTTCTATTTCGTTTCACTTTTCCTTGTTCATGACATTCCACGTGCTCAATAGAAAAGTTCATAAAAACAGGCCTTGAACCAGCAAATGTCTCTGAGACGAGTCAAAGAAAAACCGTGAGTAAATGAGGAAGCAGCAGAAAATGAGGTTGGACTAATGCTCCAGGAAGGTGTCCATCTATTCAAGTGAAAAAGTCGCAAGTTGTCAGGTCACCTACGTCTCCAAAAGGGTCCATAACTGATCAAGTCATCAACAACTCCATCAACACTTGCAGCCACACTTACAGGCCTACTGTACTTCTGTTTGGTCTGCACATCATTCATACCAGCACTTTAAGGATGATTTATATACACAATCAAGTATTGTTAGAACAAAAAGCGCATCTTGAATGTACTTAGTAAATATTATAAAAGTATTCATCGGCATTACTTCTTTGTCTCTAGCCTGCTGACTCGAACAACAGTAGCCTCGCAGATTTCCTCTCATAAAAGTGTTCTCAAAAGTGGTGTCTTGTGTCTGTTCTCGCATGTGCTTCTCTGAGTCTTTGTCAGGCGCATTTAAGGCTTGTCAGTGCACTGTTTGCAGAGGCTGGAGGTGGCGTTGTTGAAAAGGGCACATTTATCGGGGCAGGAAGACGCAGCCACCCCGGAGGGGAAAGGATATCCAGGCGGCTGGTCGTACGCACCTAAGCCGGGAGCAGCGAGGGCAGTGGTGGCCGGTATGGAAGCAGCAGAGATGGCTTGGCCCTGGTTGAGATACGCCACTAGCCTCCTCATCTCCTCCAGCGCCTGCGCCTGCATGAGGATGTAGTTCTTGGCGAGCAGCAAAGTGGCAATTTTGGAGAGTTTCCGCACTGACGGGCTGTGCGCGTAGGGGATGACCGCTCTGAGCTCATCCAGCGCGTCGTTCAGATCGTGCATCCGTCGTCTTTCTCTGGCATTGATGTTTAGCCTCAGTAATTTCTGCTCTTTGGTTTTCTTACCTCCTTCGGCTTTCCCCGCGGGCACCGTCCGCCCGTCGGCCAGAAGGACCATGTCACACCTGCCGTCGCTGTCATCGTCTTGGCTCTGCTCTCCGCCGCTGCTCTCCGCCGCCGAGGTCCTGTTGGCGCTCTCCCCGTACTTCACGCACAAAGATCCGGTCGGCAGACCCAGGGGCCCCCCTCTACCTCCCGCCAGTCCTCCGGGCGGAATCGGGTCTGAATCGGTCTGGTCGAAACAGCTGATCGGTGACTGGCGGTCTCTGGCCGGTCGCTCGATTCCGGGCGCCGATCTGAACGGGTCCATTTTTGTGTTGGACACGGCGCTGAGAGTTTTGTGAAAAATGTCCCCTGCGCCGCCGCTCAAGTTCATCCTCCGGTCCATAGCCTTGTGGAGTCCGCGTAGTTGCAGGCTATGGTCGCTTTTGGAAACCCTTAACGCCTCTTTGGGAGTTTCTTCCTGTGTTTGTCCTCTGCGAGTTTTGTTTGGTGTCAGTGGAGAAGTTGCTGGTTTGTCCGATTTGTCAGCTGAGGTGTGGAGACGAGGAGGAGACTCATGTAATAAGTGTCGCTCTCTCCTGCCCCTCTCTCTCTCTCTCTCTTTCTCTCTCTCTCTGTGCGTCTCTGATTCACCTTCACCGGATCTCTACGATGATCCTCGTTACGCACAAGACGCCTGAGTCTTTTTACATCATTATCTCGAGGCGGGTTATTAAAAAGGATTCGCCTATTGGGACAGAGACACCCTCTCCCCCTTTTACCCAATCAGGTTAACGTTTTAATTAATGGCGTCTAAACGATGACAAACAATACCGCGTGCGCTCTGCGTGTGATACGGAGCTTGTTTCCGTGTGTTTTACAGAGACCTCTTATCATATCATAACCTGTCTGTGTTTTACACGTTTTATATGTAGTATATTCTAGTTATAGCGATTATATAGAAAAGTTGCGTACTTTGCGTGTGCGTGTGTGTGTTTGTTTTTAACTCTGTTATTTCTAAGAGACTGAAATCCATCTAAAATCATTTGGATTTTATGAGTTATCCGTTTGTGCGTTTTCATTCATTCATAATTTGCCAGCTCCCCTTTTGTTTCACCAAATGTTCCGTTTAATCCAGAAAAACAGATCAGCCTTATTGTTATTAGGGAAAAGTTAGATTTTAGTTAAAATTTAAGCTCCTCAGATATTGTTTTTCTGGCGCCACTAAACACATTTTATTTCTTCTTGTCATTTCAGTTGTCGATGTTATTTTTATCATCAAATATTAACACATATTACAACATTGTCCCTGTTGTGGAGTGTTTGTAGTGTTACCCGAACAGACCCGGAACTGTATGAGGATTACTCGAGCTCACTCTGCCATCTACTGGACAGAATGGGCTAGTACACCAACAATAGAGAGAGAATCATTCTGATGGAGTTTACGACGCACAGTTAGTTTCAGTATTCTTAAATCTGAAAACCTGGTATGTGTAGTATTATGTAAAAGTCCAGCATTAGGTTTGTTGGTTTAGTAAAAGTCTAATGACCATATGTGTACATATCTGTGTTAAGTTACAATCTGGATATATAAGAAGTATGTGCATTAAACATGATTCAGGGAAGAAACAGCCTCTATAAATCAAATTGGTAGTATTTAGTGTTAACTCCCTTTGCACTTAACATGTATTTTTTACATTTTCATTATGTCATTAATTTTCTGATGTTTTATACCAGGTTTCATTCAACACATGTCAGATGTTTCTGTTTGTGCTGCCTCTTGTCATGGGGTCAGGGGTCACACTAAACAGACACATGAACCCTTAGAATCTATTTAATTCTGTTTTTTGGGTGTCTTTTAAGGCTGTGCACATATTGCACTTTCTTATTGAATCTGAGTAAAAGAGAATAGTAAATACATATGTTTGGTCATTTCAACCCTGCAAACACAACAATGCTAACGGTGGCTTAAGACCTTTGTATAGCACATATTACACATAAATACACACTGTTTGATGTTATATATTGTTTAAATCACAGTCTTTGTGGCCGTGCTTTTCATTACTTTTGTTACTCTTTGCACCAATATAGACAGGATATTTACATAAAGACAACACAAACAAACTCGAACATGGCTTGTTTGTATGGAAGTTCTAAATAATAGAAGAAAATAATTACATGTAATAAAGCACTTTGTGGTTATTATAAACCATTTTGTCACAGAATTTACAGAACAGTAACTGTATCGCAATACAGACCTTCTTATGATATAAAATGACTTATAATGTGACAGAAGTGGTTATGTTGTTGCCACTCAAAGCTCTTTACAATGGGTCAAAGTCTGCAGGAGCAACTTCAAGTCCAGTGTGTGGTCCAAGGACACTTTGGTGCCTGGACAGGAACTGGGAATTGGACCGCCAACCTGGGCTATCTTGAGACGACTACATTTTGGCTGTTTCACCAGACGCTTAAACATTAGAATGGGTTGTAAAAGAAATAACTGAAAAGAAATCCAATATTTTACAGCTCTGTCACAGTAGATAATGCCTTTTCCCTGCTTTCCTTTAAGCACAGCTGAAATGTCCTCCTGATTAGAAACATAAGATAACTGGAGTTTCATTACTTCCAAACAGTTATTATATACTTTTGTTTAATGCTGAACATGTGGTTGGACTTAGAATAATGTCTAAATAAATCCAGCAGTGGGCTCGGTAATCTCATCTTCTGCGTCTAGGCATTCAGTATTTTATAGAGCCAACCTGAATTAAAGCTCATCTAACACCATATGAATAACACACAGGTTGGTATAAGAATTTTTAGCATTTGTAGTTTATTTTTTTTTTTAGATCTGTCAACTTCGGATCATTATGAAAGTGAACCCCCGGATCACTGGACGTGTCTTTAAAGCGGAGGTGGGGTTACCGGTCTCCACAGAGCGGGCCGTGGGCAGTGAAGGTACTGTCTGTGGTGCTGATCCGACTGAAAGCTCCACAGTTTTAACCTGAGCTGCAGGTAACCCACAGTTCAGCATAACCCAGGGAATCGCACTGTGCACTAATGCGATCATCACTGAATTTACTTGCAGAGGCAGCACATTCTTCTTCACCTCAGAAATTTCAGGCTCAAACAAAAAAGTCATTCCAGTAATTACACTGTTGGAAGCCATTTGGAGACACTAGCTGCAATACATTAAGGGAGAACATCTTTCTCCAGGACTGTTGAAGCTACCATGGCATGCAAGCTGCCCACATTAAAGGCACCCCAGCAGTGATTACATTTGACCTCTGAAAATTGAAACCACAGTGAATATGGCATATGGTGAAGAAAATCACCCTGTGAAATGGTACTTTGGCAGTTACATTTTGTGCTGAGCTTTGAGAAGAGTCTGCTCTGCCTCTTCACGTAGCACTGATCGACGCAAAGTCAGCCAAAGATTAGTTCATTCAGTGGAAAAACATGCCAGCGCTTTATTTGAAACATGGGCTATTTATTGACAGCTTTATTTATCGATTGGTAGTTTTTCTATATTCACTCTTAGCTTTTTATTTTTATTCATTAATTGTTGCCTTTACTCATTACTCACAGTGATGTATGTACTCTGCACTGTTCAGCCCAAAACAAATTCACCCATTAGCATCATATCGTAATCAATTAGAATCACAGTATCAATATGTGCAATTATATAATCCCAGAAAGATGCAAATTATAGATCCAGATTTTGGTGGCTGTAGTGGGATCAAATTGCCGAAATAGAAAAAAAATCAATACAACCTCAGTTATATGGTGATATTTTGAATATAGTAAAGCTTTTTTTTTTAAGCATAGTTTATTTAGGTGTGTGTTTGAGCTGAAAAATACACATTTCACCAACATTATCTGTGTTTTCTTTCATAATCATGTAAACATGAACACAATATATCCAGCAATAATCGTAAACTGATGCCAAATTGTGCAGCCTTGTATGGAACAGCTTTAAGAGGTTCCTTTGTGATGATGTTTTTTTTTTTTTAATCTTTTTTATTTCAGTTTACCTAGAACAACATTTTCATTTCAACAATCAATCAATAAATAAATGAGGGATATAAGACAAAAAAATATGTTCATGTCAGGTTGACTGCAAATAAATTGAGTAAAAAAAAACATGTCAATCTGTGCAGAATTGTGTATAGATATGTAGAAATTATTTTTTTTTCACCCAGTTTAAGTATTTATCAATCCAGAACCTCATGTAAGTTTGATACCAAATGAGAATTGCATCCTTTTTTGTTTTTGTAATTTTTTTTTTTGTTTTTGCTTTTTTTTTTTTTTTTAGGAAGAAAAGAATAATTAAAATTTAAATTTAAATTTCCCAACAGCCCTGCAGCACAATTAACACGGTTTCCAACAGGGTTAAAGCCACATGCATAAATATAAAATACACATACAAATGACATAGAATTAGTATTAATCACAGAATCAAAAATGTTAAATTTGTCCAACCTTGCTCTGGGCCATAGAAATGAGCATCAAATCATGTTTTGCAAAGCAAATTTAAGGATTTTATTCAACAAAGTTATTGAGATATGTCCATAACAAATGATAATGAAGCAATCTGAGGTGTGAAGGTCAGTATGTCAGTGGTGTGTGTGTCCTGCATGACATGTAATGAATGTGAATGTTGTAAATGTGTCAAAGGAGGACTTTAGAAAACCAACATTGCCACATCAAGGAGGGTGTTTGTGTAGAGAAAAACAAAATTAACAACAAGCCAGATTTAGGCGTTAGAAGATGCCAGGCCAGGTGTCATCAGCAAACCACCTCCATCTCATATACAGCTCCTATACCAGCTACACAATAATCAATGAATATTCATCATAAACTCCCAAATGTCAGTATAGAGTGAATCTAGCAAAACTATTCATGTATTGGCTGATAAAATGCACAATTTTAAGTCCACTCAGAGGATTCTTAGGCAAAATAGCCAAGGGAAAGTCAGATTCATACAGTAGGAAGTAGCGGGGGAAAAAAGTTATTGGACACCCATAAAATTTTACACAGTCTCAAATATTATCATAAAATATTTGTGGAAAAATGTTTTTTGTGTTTCAAAAGGTGTAGCTGCATCTGACAGACGCAAACAAACATAAATACATGCATTTTTTTTAATTGTTAACAATAAAAAAATAACAGTTTCAACATGTCCTGCCCTGTATGTGTTTGATTATTTTGCTTTGACCTGGATGGAACAGAGCATGTGCAGAAGGGAGTATGTGGGTTTGGAGAATGGAACCATACTTGGCACATTTCAGTGATTTAAGTGTGATTCTTAATGCAGTATATCACAAACGCACGGAGTGTCCAAAAACGTTTTCCCACCTCTTTATATTCCAACAATGATTCTAACAAAAATATGATCTGAAATTAGTTAAATCTGTACGACACAGACTCAATGTCTCACTGAAAGCCCAAAGCTGTTCAGCATCTTCAAGGTCAACGTTTCATCCCTTTTTGAGTGTGTTTCAGTTATTGTACGTCCACGTGAGGCCGTTGGGGGCAGAATATTTGAGGAGTTATGATCTAATGGCAGACACAGCCGCTTTATCCTGAGACAGCAAGAGAACACCTTCATGGCCAATCAGGTCCGGCTAATGAGACAAGATGGACCAGGACGGTGCCACGGCCATTACAGCCACAGTTCGTCAGCACTTTGGTAATGAACAGACCATAGAAGGCAAGAATGTGCAGGAAAAAAGACAAAGCATCAATTTAGATCATGTTTAGCAGTAGAGTAGGGTTATGACACCCAATGTTCAGATGATGAATGAAACCTATAGGTGAATATAACCTGAGGATTTCAACATATGTAACACTGGATTTTATGTCAAACTTTCCATTATGTATTTAATTAAGTGTAGGACTCAAGGTGGTAGTTTTGCTCACACAGTGGCTCCTTTCTCACACCTTAACCTCCAGTTATTTCTGACTGCAGTCTTACTTCTTTTATGTCAAGAACAATGTTCAAACCAAATAGTGTTGAAATAAACCAACCAACCACTTTACAATAGTATTGTGAAGTGAAAAATATTATAAGAAATAAAAAAGCTAAATCTATATATTTACTTTATAGTACAATACCATACATTTCTGTGGCAGAAAAAAAAATTATGGCAACCCTGAAGGCTGTTGTCAACTGTTTTTTTTTTTTTTTGCGTTGACGTTTTTAGCAACCTGTTTTTAATTATAAACAGGGAATGTAACTGGGAAATACTAACCATAATAATCATGATAATAATCATAATGATACAGAAAAGGCTTACAAATGTGATTTATTTATTTATTTGTTTTAAACAAGTGGAATTTGAGGAAGAGTCCGTCCGTACATCCAACGTATTTAGAAGAAGTTACCAGTTGTCGCCAGCAGAGGGCAGACTGTACCTTCTAATGTCAGAGCTGTAGCTGAGGCTGAACGAGCCGAGGGCCAAGTACAAGTGTGATAAACGCACTTTGTGGAAGCCCTGTGGATTTCATTCAACTTTGAAGATTTTGGTTATCAGTGGCAGCCAGACCCGCGGGTTGCTGAGTCCTGATATGAGATTTCAACTTTGTCATGTAATGCTCCACAGCCATAACCAGTGTGTCATATTCATGACATGGCATGTAGCCTGCATTATATTTATTCGTTTTTTAAAAAAATATTTATTTAGGCCACCAACATACACATGCATCTCTTAGAAGTCTACTTTTAAAACTGCTTGCACGTCTATACAAATAATATTATTCTGTGTTATTTAATCGTCTCATTTTGGACATTTTACACATTAGAGAAAACACTTTGTGCACTGACTACTTTCCCACATTTTCCACCTTCTGTATTTAGTATAATACTTGAAGACACGGTGATTTATTGTTTATGAATTATTTTTTTTATTGCTGTCAACTCTAGCATTGTTTCTCCCCCTTATTTGTTGCAGCGTTGATCGTTTTTCTGCGCCCGTTGCTTTTTTTAAGGAAATAAACATTAACGAGTCGGTGAACTGATTGGATAAAGCCCCCTCCACATCAGCCTTGGTTTCATCCGTCATTCCTCTCACCATACTCGATGATCCGCAGACATATGCCATTAATCAGGAGCCGATTATTGTCTGCTATCATAGTGTGCAAATTGAAAGCTGCGTCTTCCTCCGTCAAGTGCAAGCAAACGCGCTGTAGACATCATATTAAACACAGCGTCGTAGTTTAGATTGTGCATGCTGTGGATAGCTTTCGGGATCTTGGCAGCATTTCTATTGTAAGTCAAATTCCTAACCCCGACAGAAACACCTCCATCGTAGTTTTATGGCAGAGTGCAGTACCACTGAACGCCACTAGGCGGCATGCTCAGGTACAGATATGTTCTTTCATGAGGCAAAAATGCCATAAGACTCTGTTAGCTGCTGGACTTTATTCATCAGTTTTGTCAAAGGTGTGTTGAGTAACATATCCAAATGTATAAATGCGTATTTAATATCAGCTGAATCCATCATTTGAGTGAGCACCTATAAAGGTCCTCAGCTCGCCTGCTCATTTACATTCAGTAGCTGGGTGCTTATGGAAATTAACATGCAGGTCAATAAATCATAGTTTAATATCCTTGTCATGCAAGGCCTTTTAGGATATGGCAGAAAAATGAAAATGGACCTTCCTTACTGCGCATGACAGAATATTTCTCACATCAAGTCAGAGAGAATATCGGTCGCTGGAAAGAAGGCGCTCGTTTGTTTCCAGATCAACATTTCTTTAGAATAAGGCGACGGTATTTTTCATGCAAGTCATTCTCACATTTAAAGCAATAGTAGAAAAAAACGAAAATGAAGTTAACATTTTCCCTGACCTTGATTTTACATAAATACTGCCATTGTGACAGATGTCTAGTGTAATATCTGCATTTCCTAAATTTCTTAAAATAATCGGTGGTGTGCTTTTTGTCGCGTGTGTGCGCGCACATCATTTATCGCGGGGCCCTGCTGCATTCCTGTACTACAGTCACATAGTTGAACCATTTCCGCTTCTGTACGAGCAGGCGAGTGAAACAAAAGGCTGATCTGCGGTGCGCACATTTCAGCACCACAGAAGGTGGACAGCGCTCCTGGGCAGCCTGCGTGTGGATGGACAGCTCCTACTGACAGCACACAACCAACACACACTGCACACACATCTCACACAGGAACCGCCACATGTACGGTGAGATAAAAACCAGAGCTTAAAATCATTGTGTATATACTTTATTCTGTTTGAAGACCTGGAAACAACAGCAGACATACAATAAAACGTTACAAGTCGAAATAAAACACACACTATCACCGCTTTAGATCCGAGCTTCACCAGTGTAGGTTCAATGTAAATGGTATATAGATGGTATAAGGTGGTTCTTATTTCGACGCACAGCCGAAGTCAGAAGGATCATCTCTTGGCATTCACCGCGTGCCTTAATTGTAAGACATTAAATCAAGGTCCGCTGTGAACACGGAGAGACACAACCCGCTCATCTGTGTGAGTGAGTGTGTGTGTATGTCAGTGTGTGCCGGTTCACCAGCTGCATTCACTACTGTGGGAACCGGGTAAATATCTCCCATAAAAATGATATTACACTTAGAGTAAAATTATTTTGCAGCCTCGGAGGCCTATGATGCGACTAAAACGGTATCTGTATATCAGCTGTGGCCAAAAAAAACACAAATATCCAAATATCCCACACGGGTCCAAAGGGATCAGATCCTGTCCCGGTTGTTATGCAGGCCTATAATGTACAAAAGCATTCAAAGAGAAAAAGATCGAAGTTAGGTTATACAGCAACAACTTTTTTACGCAAAATATTGCAGATCGTTCTGCGGGAAAATAATGAATCCCAGGCCGCTTTTGGAGGCAAAAATGACTCCGTTGATCTTTTCCCGTCGAATGCTTTGTCCAGAATTGCAGAAAGCGTAAAAGTCCTCCATTATCCCATAATGCACCTACAAAAAAGAAAGCACAAAATGCGTCATGAACTTAATTTGAAATTGCAAATGATGACAAAGTCTCATATTTCCCCTTGACCTGATTAAAAATTCACTTGGTGTCCATAAAACAAAAAAAAAGTCACTGTCCACGTCCAAAATATTGATTTTCCTAGTGACATAACGCACACATTTTTCCTCCAATACACACACGCATACACACTCAAGCCTGCAGGTCACACGTCAAAACTGCCGCAAATTGTAAACGGAGCAGCAACTGCGGGTGTCCTGAACGCAGTGGTACTCTATGTACAGGCGTCCGGGCGCGCGTCCCTCCCGACAGTGAACTGACCGGAGCACCGAGACCGAGCTGTGAAGCACCGACACCGCCTAAATGGGACTGATCTCTCTCCGTCCGGTCTTTTCCTCTGACTTTGGGATTAATGGTGCTCCAGCCAAACAAATGAGGCATCTGCCTTCAGCACAAGAGGATTGGGATGAGGGGGGTGGAGGAGGGGGTGTTGACGTCACCGGGCAAACAGATGTTCCTCTATATTACCCAGCGTCCTCCTCATCACTACCCTGTGTCCTTGAAACTAGGAGGGAAATTGACGACTTCCCACTTAGAGGATTAACATTTATCGCCGAAATGTGTTAACAGAACTGTGGTGAACTGTGAGTGTGTGTGTTTACATGTTAGTGTGAGTGTGTATGCAAGTGTGTGTGTCTGTGTGTGTATGGGCCGGTAGAGGAAAAGCCAACAATGGTCCCGCAAATTCTGAAGCCCCAAATCTGGCATTGGGTGTGAACGGTTATGCAACATTGCACTATTCAAAAAGGAAAAAAAAAAGAACACACGTGTACACACACTCACTCACGCATGCATTTACAGGCTCACACTCATGCACGAGCATGCACATGCACTCTCTCCTACACACACACACACACACACACACACACACACACACGGGGATGAGGGAGGGATGCTTGTGTCATCCAGAACCTGCTGTTTGATGTGAGTGCAGTTTGGTTGAACAAACATTTAGTAAAATGTGATGAGCTGTAAAGAATGCGAAGTCGGAAGTATTAAAAGGCTTGAATATCCGTAAGACTCAGTAAATTGATGGTGTGTGTTGCAAGATGCTGTTATGGTGTTATATAATATGCATACCAAGAGCGGTGAAGAAGTGTAGTACGTCCCAAGCTTATAGATAAATCACGGTCACGGTAATAATTTGGCTGTGTTATTGCATGCACACATCCCGGTGTTGCATACTTATTGATTTGTCTATGTGCGAACAGGCTCAAATGAAGATGAAGTCAGTGCTGTAATGATAATACCTAGTCACACACCTGACTCCCATCTGACAGAAGCGCATGTCTCAGCCCCTGAACGCACCGCAACCGGGACCGATTCCCCGTTTGACAACCGCATGTTTTGCCATTTCAGAGGGGGAAAAATGGACAGTGTTAAATGCAATGTCGCCAAAATGAAGAGGCGCAGAGTCGTAGATACGGTAATCGCAACGCATTACCCACTCGGCAGAATGGAGAGGAGAGGGATGAAGAAACAAAGGGAATCGCCATTTTAGACGGAAACGTCCCCATCTCCCGAAAATCGGGCGACTCGCGCATTGGCCACCGTTTGGAGCCTCATCACGGCTTGTCAGCATATAATCATATTTCGGCTCCGTGGATCTTTGTCTCTCCACCGACACGAACACGACCCCTATTGTCCTTATGCTCCACGCAATACACAAATGACGTGGCTTAGAAATCCACCGTCCTATTTAGTTTTCTTATTGATTATGCAACCGTCGACATAAACCGATCTGTCCACCCTGCGCCGGTTTGGAGATGTTTTCCCATCGCCTTTTTTTGTTAGCCCCGCAGTAACAATGGCAAGTGCACGCACCGTGCATAGGAAGCGGACAGGACCGTTTTCTCTCTACGGAAGGAGCGGTGTTTAATTCTCTCTAACGTATTGCAACACATAAGCCCGTAAAGGTCCGTAGCGCAAACACACTGGAGGTTTTTCCACTGGACTACCACACGGTTGGACATAAAGCAAACACAGATACTCACCATGATCTGGTCCACGCCATATGGTGGATCCGCGCACACTGTGGGTCTGCTGATATTTATCCGTGCTCGGATGTTTTTCACTTCATTTTAGTATTGTTACTGGGCTGCGGATGTCTGCATCGCGGAGGTAGTCGCTTGTATTCCCGGTTTCCTCGGTGTAGCAGCGGACAAGACTCCGTTTGGTGTGAGGCTGATACTACCAATGAGAGCGATGCTGAAGCCTCTGCAAAGCATGGCTGCGCTTTCTGGCTTTTTTTTCCAAAAGAGGGCAGGTCGTTCTGTGCATTACAATGAGTAAAATCTCTCTCTCTCTTTCCGTCCCCCCCCCCCCTCTCTCTCTCTCTCTCTTTCCCTCTCTCTCTCCCTTAACATGCACACGCGCACACACACGTTTCATACATACAAATGCGCGCTCACCCACACTGACACGCGAATGTATGCGCGCTCCGGAAAACCCTGTAGCCTATGTCTAATATTTTTATGTCATCATTGTTAACATTATTGTCAGGGCTGTTTTATTATTTTTATAGGCATCCTGATGTGGCTGTGTTAAACTGCCTTTCAGAGGAGCCTGTAGGCCTGTTGTAGTTTATTTATCTATGTTGTAGCAATAACTATTCTATAATCTAGTCAACCTCTACGTTAGGAGTGTGTGCAGCCGGATCGTCGCCTTGCCGGCCACAATTAATCATGTTTAATGTCGTTTGTCTTGAGAGGTCCATTAGTGCGTTGCAGTTTCACGCATTAAACCGCTGGTTTGCAACTCAATTTCTATAGGTTAGTCTGCTAGAGCAACTAAATGCATGCCCGAATAAACCTCAACGGTGTTTTACATTTAAGTTTTATACTAGAATTGTGTGTCTTTTGTGTCCAGTGTCTTTTACTATTAATAATAAAAGTGTTTAACATCCATCCCGGGTTTGTTACTGTTAATCTTTATTTTAAGGATAAGGAACTCATGGATTAAATGTATTTTCACTGTTTGCTTCTTGCATGTAGTTCTATTATGCATTTTCTGTGCCTTAGATGTCAAAACACAAAAACGCACACTCTGTACAGCTAAGGGAATCTTGGGTAGGCATTCAAGACTAAGGCAGTAATTGATTGAAGCAAGTGGCAGTCCAGCACAGCTCGTTTGTATCCCCTTCACTTCCTATACCGTGATTGACTTCCAGGCAAAGCTCCAATCGAAATCAGGGCCCCATGGATGATGTCATTTGAGTAACCTCACTAACCCTGTAGTCAAGGCGGAACACACATGACTGCTAATGCTTATAACGCCGACCTATTAATACATACAGTGTCTGAATCCAGCTTTAGAAATAGCCTGTAGGTGTTATTCACGGTCTATTTCTTCGAGTTCTCTGCCTCCTGTCATCTCATCCATTCTTACTCGGTCTCTCTTCTACAGTTTCACTCTGTTACTGTTTTATTGTTTCACTCTGTTACACTGTTTGGCCTTTGACGTCTGCAGAGAAACCCAGTCAGTGCAATGATGCAACCTAGGCGTGATGCAACACTGGTGAACATATCACTAACAGGGTTAACGTTTTGTCAACATTTTTATTCTTTATTTAAAGGGTTAGAGGAGAAATCTGCCGGGGCTTGCATCAGGCTACATATAGAGGGAAGTTTGAAAGCTGCTTTTTCTCTGGCAGAGAGGGGGGTAAACGCTATTGTTCCCGCTGAAACAATGGGAGCTGCGGGGCGACATGCAGCGGTGCACACATGAATGGCAGAGCTCTGGGATGTGTGTGGGTCAGTGGCCCGGGGTCTCCGTCCCAAAGCCCCTTTCCCAGCGCCTCACAATGAACCTGCCCAAGGTCGGGGCTCCTAGGGGTCACAGGCCACCCCCTTTTGTCTAGCACTTCAAAACACATAAACATTTATTAATCAAGGGCCAGCCACTGGGCCTCCCTGTTTGGAAAAGGGGGACGAGAGGGGTGGGGTGAAGGGGGCAAAGAAGTGGGGGAGAAAGAAAGAAATAACTACTGGCTGCAGATGCAAATTCCATCATTTGGCTGGACGTGGAAGTTTGTAAAAGTTGCAGCCTGATAGTGGAAGCTGGGGCTCTGAATCTGCAAGGGGAACCGGCGCAGAGAACCGGATTTGGACTTATTAAAGCGCACCCCGTCCGCCTTCTTCACCCTCCTGTTGGATATGCGTTCAGCACATGTGGAATGGGATTTCTGTCGCACACTGACATGTTATTCTCCACACCTGAGGACTCAGAAGGACTAAAGGGGGTATATCCGCCTGCACACAACTGCACCGCTCTGTAGAGATACCGCAAAATAATAGTCAGTGGCAGCGCATTATCATAAATGCTATTCGTTTACATCAAAACACAGGGAGTCTGCTGGATCCAAACGCCATTGACATGCACAGCCTTCTTCACATCAAGTGCAAAACAAGAACTGGGGCGATATCGAAATGCTGCTCAATTTATGTATTTTAATTCTAATTTTTGTGGTGAAAATGAGATTGTACACCAGGCCTCCCTCAGCAGAAAACACCGTGCGTGACTGAGAACTTAGTCAAAAAATTTCTAAAAATTAAAAAGAATCCACTTAATTTTACTGAAGATCAAATAGCATTTAACGCCGCACAAAATAGCCTATTAATTTAATATGAAATGCAGTACTTGTTGGCATGAAAAGCTCAGCCATAAAGCGTTGGTCTTTTTAGGGGGGAGTGTAACGAATGGCAAAGCCAAATCGAAACGAAATGTATCTGTAGGAAAATGTGTCCAGGCTGGATGCTGCAGGCTGTGTGCTCTGCTGCAGTAAACGTTGTTGCATCAGTTTTAGCAACGAGGTGCCTTAAAAACCGAAGCTTCTCTATCAGCCCCCCTCGTTTTTTTTTGCATCATACCAACATCAGGCCTCCCCCCCAAAACCTCACACAGCCTAAACGATCATGCTCTTTGTACCAGAATATTGTCCTTAAAATGTACACCAAAGCTACTTGGATCAGTTAGTCTATTTCTTTTTCATCTGAAAAATATCTGTAATGGATGAAATCTGCTATTGTAACAGCAGTAAAACGGAACAGTTTTATAATAGATATGTTCTAGATTTTTAGTGAAAGTTTAATCAGTTATAATTAAATCTTAATTAAGAAAATGAAGTTGTGAACTAAATTTAGATGAATCTGTATTCCTTTGAAAATATGCTGCTGGTCACTGTAGGTCTGCTTAAAAATAACGATGTTGTTATTTTTAAAAGCACATTTAATTATCATTATCATTTTTAATGAGTTAGTTAAAAATTTACCAAAGTCACAGTTTGTTAAAAAGCATTCACCACAATCCTGAATATTCAGATGAATTGGTATAAAAGTCATTTATTTTCCTCTGCACAGCTGGCAGTTTCTTGGCTGAAATCTTAAGATGCTCTGTCTAATATTACATCAGCAGCACAGACAGGTAAACATACCTGCAATACCTAGTAAGAAAGTAGGGGCATAGTGTGTAGTTTATTTCCACAGTTTGAGTAGAATTATTTAGAATATGTAGTAGCTGCATATTTGGTAAATGTGATGGTTAAATAATGATAATCTCTTCCTTTTGTGTTCATCTAAATATTATTCTCATTATGACTAGATTAATTCAGCCATGTGCATGTATTAACTACTATGTATTTGTCCTGGACTGCTTTCTTAAATATAATTAAATTTATTTTAAAATAACTACAGTCTAATTGCTGCTATTATTTTCTCACTGAGTATGCAGTTTGTAAAAATTACACAATATTGCTTGACTCCAAGGAATAAGCACTATTTATTTTCCTATAGAACAACACATATGGGAGGTTGTCATGGGAACATTGCCCAGATACTATAGTATTAATAACACTATCATCAATAGGTTATTAGTCTTTTTTATGGGAGTTGTGAGGAATGCTCTATCTTATTAAAACGTGTTATTGTCCTTTGCTAATCCCTCATAAATACAAATACAATTTTCTTTCAGCGCTTCACCATCACACATCAAATTTATTCATTTCAAAATGACATCCTGACTAATCTGTATTTCCAAAAATGATTACTTTATGTGGGTTATAATCATATATGTGCTACGAGTCCTGGTCTGCAATCAATAGAATCAAGAATTAGAGAATAAACCAGTAGATCCTTTGTTTCAGGACATGACCTCATTGCAAATCTCTCTCTTTCTCTCTCTTTTTTTTTCCCCAAACAAATCCTAATGGTAACGTGTGCCTGCTTTACTCGAACAGGGACAGTACGCTCCCCAAGCTAACATCAAACACCAAACAGCAGTTGTTATTTCATGGTTGCGTGCAAGCAGAACCAGGTCATCTGCACTGGGTTACAGGCCTGCTGGCTGTGTTTGTAGTGTCCTCCAAAATGTACATCTTTCCTCATGGTACAGACTTTGTACTTTCCACCTAGTAGAAAAACACCCCCTTTTTTATTTGAGCTTTGCTTTAATTGCTGTTAAATTTACACATTTTACAATATCTGTAATGTCAGGCTGGTGTAAATCAAAGAGGAGGTGCTCTTTTTAGTAATGGTGCTTAGAAAAGGAAGTAAACCCCTTGGGATAACATTTTGTGCAGATTTAACTCGGTTTAGGTAAATTTAAAGACTCTATAAATGTTACCTTGTAGAATACTGCTGAGGATTTCATGTATTTTGTGAAATAAACCTTAGCCACTGAAGAGAAATTGTACCTTTGTCAGATAAACTTTTACAACAGGGAACCAAAATCCTGTCTGCGTTTACTGAGAGGGATACTTTGTACTGTGCGCCCTTGTAGTGTTTTGTGTGAGTGAAGCGAGGATTGAATGTGTGGGACCTTCCCCCTCTGACATTAGCGGGGGGTCAAATGTGCATGTAGGGCACCTGGCTCTCCACCTCCCCTCTCTCTGTGATGTTAAATGTCAGCCAGCAGCATCCAGAGAAAGCAAGGTGAGCCTCCATTCTTATGCTTATGCTGGGAGATCATCACATCTGACTCCCAAAGCCATGTTTCTCTTGTGTAGGGCAATTAAAGCTGCGTGAGAGAGGGTAAATTTACAGAATCATTAACCTAACCTATTTTAGTCAAGCAGATCGTCTAAGGGCTGGTGTGCTGGAAGGAAAACCCCTGGCTTTCACATAAATTTAAGATGAGCAGTTTAATCTTGATTTGTTGCAGAAAGATGTGCGCTAACAGCCCAGCGTCGCTTTAAATGTAGTGAATATTCTCATGTGAAGCTGGAGGAGTAATTGAATTAAATAAATGGATTATTTTATTGTGGACACAGGTGCTCGTGCTTCTGAAAATCATTTTGCTCTAATAACTTGTATTCCAGTTCTGCCACTTACAATGCTCGGTCACAGTTATTTTTAAAGTGAATGCAGTGGGAGCGATAGGATCTGATCACTGGTTTTATAAGAAACGGGGTGGATTAATGTATAGTTCAATAACTACATCACATGCTTATCCAATTCTCTCTCTGATTTGAGATACAGTTAAGCGTTGGCGTCTCACCCAAGGTGCACAAGAGGTTAGATGTAAATCTACTCTATCAGTCGGAGAGGCATCCTCGCTCAGAAATGGCAGCAGTCGGGACCTTCCGGTGTTCCCTAATAGAATGCCTATTGAGGCCCAATCAGTAGGTCTGTTCCAGGCTTGTAAGTGGATTTCTTCCATACCCCCAAGGTTTTTTCGAAATGGGGGTCAATGGGTCTGTTATTGTTTTCCCTCTGCCTCTTTATCCCTACATAGCTCTGTGATGTCAACAGCGAAGTGACGGAGAGACCTGGAAAAAATCCCAGAGAGGAAATAACTGCTATTATGATCTCTGTGCGTGTCTACTCTCAACAGGGTTGCAATTGTTCCAGTGGGCATGGACCCATACCCATATGAAGAATAGAAAGAGGTAAATATCACTTATTCCCCAACAGGTCAAAATGAAACAGCATCAGCTGTCAGAGAGAAGATTAACTTTAGACTCAAACATATCATCAAACATAACCCTCACTGTCTGCCTCATGATGTACAGCTTTTTATTGTTAAATATGTAAACAATATTGTTGCACATTCAATCTTTATATGTGGTTGTATGTACATTTTACAACTGAACAACTGTTATCTCATTTAGTTTAAAGGCACAAAAACAGCTTTCCACATAATTTCTTCACACATTGATGTTTTATAAGAAAAAAGATGAAACAAATGTTCACCTCACTAATGTGAGTCTGAATGGAGACATTTGTTAAACAGATATGTCTCTGCCAGAAGTGAAATGGCATTGTTTTCCATTGTATTATAGCCTGGTGCCATTTATTAAATGAAAGTGGGAATCTGTTATGAGGTGGAATTTTATGTCTCTGACTGCAATGTGATCATTGCACCAAAGCACGGCCATAAATTTCCTTTGATATAATTGTATTAATGCAGCGAGTAATGGATGAGCATATGTTTCACACTGATTACTATCCCTCTCTGACTGTGTGTCCTAGTTGCCTTCCCATCGCCTGACTATCGGAATGAGAATATGTGCCTTGAGTTAATGCTGATTGCAGCAGCTGCCAACACATGAATCTCCATGGCAACAATAATGGTTGCCAGGCAACCATGCTCTTTTAGGGACACTGAAAGAAGCCCAAAGGCTTACTAAAAATATATATGGGTATAGTACTTCTTGAACGCCTCAGCCGTATGCACGTTATGCACAGAACCTTAAACGGTTAAACGCTTTAAGACCTGGTGTGCTATTTTCTGCTATTAAGCTGCAGTGTGTGGTTACCCTGATGCTCTCCTTCTTTGGCATTCACTTCTAAATGGCATCCACAAATACTGATACCTTTCATGACATTAACAAACAGAGCCATGAGAGGAATAAATGCTTCTATAAGGTTATATGCTCTATTTGGGTTCATGGGCAGCCTGGTTCAAGGAGATAGTGATGGTTTTTACACTTGAAAAATGGGGCAACTGTCAGCCATCTTGGCTCCCGCATCGAGCTTCCCCTTGCAGCTCGTACAGACCCAGGTGGCATGCGCACACGCTGTGGAACAAAGCATTCCATCAGCGCAAGTGACATCACTGCAGTCAGCTCAGCTGTTTCTGCCTGCGCTATAAATAGTGTGGCGGAAAGAGCGGATTGCCTATGCAGAAAATATTTAACTCCTGACCCCAAGCCTTGAGAGAAATAGATTTTTTTCTTTCATGGAAGTGGTGAACTGGATCTTTGCCAGTAGATCAATCATGAAATATGGGTGTTTGTTCATGCTCCCCTTATAGTTGTATGTCTAAGTCCTTGCACAGTATTTTGTAAAAGTGTGATGTATTATCTTGTGCACTTTGGAGGATTTATGAACAGTGACTAAGCTTTGAAAGAGATGGAGATACTTAAAGAAATGGCAAAAACTGTAGATGGTACACTAAAAATAGATGTTTTGCATCAAATATGGCAGAGATCTTTGAGTACCATTGGGCATGAGGTTTTAAATAATTTTTGTGTACCTCTACTATGTTTTGGATGTAATGGGATTCATATAACGTTTTTTTTTTTGTCGTATTGTTTTTACCATTATCTTAGCAAATAAAAGTTTTCTTCCTACAATGAATATTCTTCTAAAATATACAAGTTGTTTGATATTATTCTTTGTGACAGTCATGTTGACTTGTTGAAACAAACATTGAAGCCTGTAGTTGTGAAGCATGAAATTATGCAGAGCAGTGACATTTGAGTACCGTGCAGTGGTTCTTATTAAATAGGTCAGACCTGCACCTTGGATGATAAAGCAGCTGTGTATCACAGACAGAAATCATCTTTGCATTGTGCACTTCATTTATTGTGTCATACTGATTGTTTCACACTGAAAGAAGAGAATGTTGAGTCAAATCTTGGTGGCGAATGGAAAGATAAGGCGAGGAGGAAGGCAGGGAAAGGCTCAGTCACACACTTCTCTGAGACAAGGAGAACCAATCACAGTTATTGATAATTCAGCATGTCCACTGTCAACCTGCAGCACATACCCAGTTCTCGACACACTAAAGGTTGTGGCTGGTGAAGCCTGCGTTCACCTCGAGGCGTACCAGCGCTGCAGCACTGAGCCGGTCCAGCCAGCCCAGCTGAGGGTCGTGGCGCATCTGGCCAGGTGCCAGGACGTGTGCAGGGGGCTATGCCATGGTGTTGGTCCTCGCAGGCTGGCAGCATTGAGGAGCGTGAAGGCATTCAGTAGCGTGAATGTCCCTTTGTCTCAGAGCAGCGTGCCAGGCTAGCTCTAATGAGGCAGCTCTTTGTGGCAGGCCTCTCAACATCAAGTGGGCTGGTGGACTCATTAACCTGACTACTGCAAATAAAGCAGGCAGGCACAAGAGACGCCTATGATAGCACACTTAAGGCCCCACTGAATCCCCCCACCACCGCCATCATCCCTCCACCTCCTCGCTTTTCTCCTCTCCCTCCAGTCTCCCAGGCTTCCCAGGGCTCCTCTGATAGGAGGAAATCAGCCTCTGGCCTATTTCAGGTGTCCCAAATAAGGAATGGGGGTGATTTCCACTTTCCTTATTCTGTCTCCTTCATACCTTGAGCTTTAATCAGTTTTTGGCTCTGTACTGTAACCTGGTTTTTGGTGAAAAATGAATGAACTGGGTTTGCTTGCTCCTGTGCAGTCAGCTGGCGCAAGCGGCTTCGTACAAAGTGTTTCGGCAGTGTTAATATATGGCATCAGTTCATATACTTTCATTTTTCATCTCAGTCTTTTTTTTCCTCCCAGAGTGTGTTTAGTTTTCCTAACAGGCTATTGTTATTTATGGCACTGGGTCAACACTTAATTGCAGTTCATTTTGTTTCTTGAGTAACAGCACAACAGGATCAAGGATGCACTATTAAGACTATTGTGACAACTATTCTTTATTGTTTGCGTTTAATGCAGATGTAGCATGAAAAGAAAAGAAAAGGGAAACGCAAATGACAGGCTTTATCCTTTTCTCATTTATAAGGTATATTTAATCATGTCTAATATGCTGTTTAATGTTGTTGAGCTGTTTCTGATTGAGATGTGAAATAGATATATGAACTACCGCTGAAACACAACCCTGTTATAGTACACTCTTGGTGTTATGTTACTTTTATATAGCTAAACCGCTGTCAGTCTGATTCTACTTTAATGGTTAATGAGTCAAGTCTTCTACCATCTTGAATCTTTTAAACTTATCAACTTGGGCAACGCGTTGATCAACGTGACTTATTTAGGTCAGTGAGGCTTTTATGAGTTGTTCATCCAACTAATGAAGCAGTTGTAATGTTGAAATGAGGGGACCGTAAGCGGGTCTGCTGAAATAGATTTGCTAACTTGTTTTGATGAATATTTTTATAGTGGTGTGGAAGTCATATAGCTCGCCACTGAATTATGTATCCACGTGAAATTGGGTCATGAACAGCTGTTCTCTGCACACTGACAAGGACAGGTCAGATACTCATCTCATGTTATGATAGCATGTTGTTTTATATTTGTCCGTATTATTTATCTCTCGTATCACTACTGGTTATTAATACTAAGGATTATTGCCTGTGGGCGTGGTCCTTGCAGATATTGATTTGATGTTAATGTCATGTACTGTTTGATATATGGCCTCTGAAATTGCTCAAGCATTTTATCAGGTTGCTTGTATGTAGATTAGATTCATTAGATATTCCCCCTGCTATTTTTCATGATGTTTCCCCACATTCATTTTATGGCCTCTCATTGTCCTCCCTGCACAGTAAATGATTTTAATCTGGTGATGCTGTGTACTCTTGATAAGCCCTGCACTGATTCAGGCAGCATCGCAGAAGGTAGGAAAAGGCTTATGCCACAATAAGCACTGGTAGCGAGTGGCTCATTTTCTAAAAAGGAATATTCATACCAACATCAAAGGGGTTTGCACTCCTGACTCTGACAAATTGCAGATGAGCTTTCATTAATTAAGTAGGCCACTAATGTTTATTTAAATGAAATTTACGGTTGCATTATTGATTTGTCACCACAAAATTATCTGACACGATGCACATGGGTTGTGAGCTGAGACTCTGCAGGAAGACACACGGTGGGAGTGTTGATGGCGGAGGGATGGATATCTGAAGGAGTTGTAGATATGTAAAAAGGCTGAACACTGAGGAAAGGTGAAGGAGGGTTAGAAATTATCAGAACTGCCAGCATCAGGACTGTTTTGTCTGTTTATATGAAGAATAAGCTGAATGTATGAAAACCATTTTCTCTGTGTGTAAAAGGCATACATCTCATTTGTTAGAGGAAGGGAAGGGAAAAAACCTCTGCCATCACTATGTCTCTTTTTCCTGAACATGTGACAAATGAAAGCAGCAATAATTGACACAAAGTACACATTCAATTCACTTGGCTTCACTCAAGGTAGATAATACTAACAGCAGAAGTGCATATCTCCTGCCAGCATTTACCACAAATCAGCATTGCCTTTTGCAATCTGCCTCCTATTTTTCTGCCTCTCAGACTGGTGACTGTCAATTTCAGGTTTCCTATCATTGTTACTGTCACTATTTTATAACCATAGAACTGTATATTAAAAAGGACACACAGTAAGGGAAAAGCTGCTCCTTTGTGTTAGAATTTATAGTTGGGTTCAGAAAGTGTTCGACGCATAGCGAATTCTCCAAACGGCAACATGAAACTCAAACTATTTCATGCTTTTTCTCTGCTACTGTCCCCAAGGGAGTGTTTGTATGTGCATTTACATGTGAGCGTATTTGTGAGATGCACACACATGCTCGGCTCCGTTTGTCAACACAACACATGTAGACGAATTGCTATTGACAAGTACACACAATGCACCAAGGGCTACTGATACGACTCAATAAAATTGAAGGATAGGCTTGTTGAGATCCAAGGCCTTTCTAATTTCCTGTAATAGACTCTCCTATGCTTTGAAATGTGATTTAGGCTGGACTAGTGGGTTTTGGTAGTCAGTTAGCCACTCCAGCCACCGCTCCTCCCTGTAATGGAGAGCATCGTAGGTAGGCTGTACCAGGCAGACACACACCGCAGCATCAGTGCAACAACCACAGTCCCACAGCAAAACATTTGATTGAACAAAAATCAATCATAATTGGATCGAATGAAATGAATCCAAGAGTCAGAGTTCAAGCTGACACTAATAAACCCTGCTCCTTGGATTTACACTGAGATTTATCTATGACAGTAATAATAAATAAAATGATACTCTAATTCTTCTGCGTTGTAATCAAATGTGGTTTTTACTTGAGTTTTGTGTGTTAGTATTACAGTTTATTTTACAGAGAATGGCTTTAGAAGTGAGTAGCAGCCACTGTACACATTCTTTGACATTTTTAAACAAATATGTACTCTTTAGTGGGTTCTAGTTTATTTTGTTAACGCAGAGAAGCATGCATGCACAGGCTTATGTCAGGGGGCATACGGTGTTCCTTTAAAGTAGAAACAGATTTTAGATCTGTGCATCTGTGTGCCTGTGTGTGTGTGTGTGTGTGTGTGTGTGTGTGTGTGTGTGTGTGTGTGTGTGTGTGTGGCAGATGAAACTGTTTCTGTTCTCCTCTTCCTCTCGGGCAACGCTCTGATGGCGGGTCTAGCGGGATGACTGCTTGCCATCTGTCCAGGTATCCTGCTCTGCACGCCTTCACCCCACAGCTCTGCTCTACTATCTAATCTGTGTGATTGCCTCTGTGTGTGTCTTTGATTTTTAAGGATTTTTTGTTTGGTTTTTTTTTCTCAGAAATATTAAACAATAACACACTACTACCAGCTATTAGGAAACAATTTCACCTGTTCATTTCTTGATTATTATTTTGAAACCACTCACTTGTTGAACAGGTATTAATCAGTCACACAGACAAGATGCACAAAGACGGGATCTGACAGCAAACACTGTATATATGTCTCTGAAAAGAAAGATGTAGAGGTGGAGTCGAATCCAAAGACAATACTGTGAAATATGTATGCGTGTGTGTGTGTGTGTGTATGTATGTGTGTGTGTGTGTATGTGTGTGTGGCAGGTGGTAAATGACATTGCGAGCCAACAGGCTGAGGTCAACCTCACTGGGCATAAGCCCAAGCTATATTATCAACTGGGTAGCTGGCAGCTTGTTCTGCTGTACTGACGCTACTGCCCACACCCACTGCTATCCACACCTAGATAGTCACACAGGCACGCACACACACACACACACACACACACACACACACACACACACACACACACACACACACACACACACACAC
>JAPQRQ010000014.1:18547630-18572752 GCA_037367365.1 Apogon talboti | reverse complement strand
ACACACACTCTCTCACACACACACACACACACACACACACACACACACACACACACACACACACACACACACACACATACTGCACACAACTTGCTAAAGTATTGATTTTTTAAACAGAATGAAATTGTAAAGAAATGTCGTGGTAGCAGCAGCACTGCACCCCAGCTGTTATATTCAGCAGTAAAAATCCCTTTTCTCTGTAGATGAAATCTGTATATTTAGAAATAAAATAAAACTAGAAATTACATTAAAAACAATTCAAGTATCTGCACATTACTCTGCAATAGCAACTAGCATATTTATGTTCTGTCTGTATATTGCACTGAAGAATAAGTCACACAGATTGAACTAGGGGCATTTTTATGTTCAAATAATCACAACAGATAAAATGCTTTTGGTTGATAATGCATCGTAGTGCCATATCTACATCATCCCTTCTAAGCGGAAGAAAAATCTTTTGACATGCTCCTGTTTTTTTTCTTTTTGCAGTAAGTCATGCTTCATCAGAGTGCCATGCTGTTTGACCCACTTTACTTTCAACATATCATCCTCTGTTGTCTCATAGAAAAGCACAGTGCAGTTAGAGCGTCGACAACTGGACGGGGCGTTTTTCTCCTCAACTCACTCTTAATACTGTGTCTAATATGACACGTAGTCTTGTACACTTGTGCTTGTATGTGCATGTCACAAAATATTTTCCTTATGGTGCTGGTGTGGTGTTTTTGATACAGACACATTTCCAGCAGGTGCTGATTGCCAGCGGTTTTCAGACTCTATCTCACAAGTGTGTACATGGAGGGAAGGAGGTCACACAATGTGACAGCAACATTTTTGTGATTTTTATCCCCGCTGAGATCTCCTCCGTATGTAGCAGTGGCTTGCTGGCCGTAGGAAAGATCCCAAATTTAGGAGGCAGGGATGGATAGAGAGATGTTGAGAGGGGGAAGGGATGGGATGGAGAGAGAAGAGAAAGAGAGGGGGAGCACAGCAGCTGGCTTCTTTTTTCCTGTCATTATCCCTGGTCGCTGTTTCAGTCAGCTCCATTTGATGAAAGTCAAATAGTACACTAGTCCTGATTATGTGACAACTGGAATTCACCTACTTAGTTAATCCTGCATCGGGGTTTAGATTTCAATTAATTTCTCTCTGGTTGCTCTATACTCCCAGGGGGTGGTGAGAGCAGGGTGGGGGAGGGGAGCTCGCTGTGTGGGTGAGGAGGATACAGTATGATGGAGAGGAGGAGGGTGGGGGGAGGGGAAGCCATACATAGAGAACAGAGATGGCGAAAATGCCTGCACAGCACATTCAGATATACCATGCCGGGCAGGGAGATAGTACCTGTCTGTATTTCTTACTTTAACTGTGTAGTCAGGGAGCAATCAGCTGAATATTTTTATTGCTTTACTTCCTTTGCAGGGGATTCATGATGCGTGTATGACTGCAGTGTGTGCAGGCATGTCTTTGTGCCTTCCTGCACACAGTGCTCAGCGAGCTGTCTGATATCAGATCTACAAGATTACTGTGTGTGTGCTCTGAATGCTTTTGTTCATATGTGTCTGTTTAGATCCGAGTGCAGGCGATGCACATTTCATAGCAGGTATTTATGTCTGTGTTTCGCACAGAAAGCTGAATATTAATCAGGTCTCAGAGGCCCTTTAGAGTATCAAACCCCCCAGGTTGTGATTTTCCACCATTAGTCTTACGAGGCTGAGGGGACCGGGACTGTTTAGGCCAGCTGAGCCGACAGCGCTCAGAGAACAGCGTTACTGTATCTCCCCTCTCCTTCCCTCTCCTGCTCTTGTCATCTTCTCTCTACTCTCTATCTGACATTCCTTGACATTCCGATGAAGGTTTGAGTTAGATCGTCCTGGCCGTGTCGCCATGCTAAATCTTTCACCATATGGCGTCCAGTCATACTGGGCGTCTGCGTTGGGGGAGGGAAGGCAGTGTGCCTGCCTGGTGCGATGCTGCTGCATATCCATTTTAGAAATAAGCAGGTACATCTCGAGAAGCAGCAGGAATTTGGATCTCAACTGGAATTTCACCGCATATTTCATTTTGTGAAAACATTAATGATGAAAGAAAGAAACTGTGCTTTTATGAGGATAATCTGAAACAAATTTCAAATTTAAAAGCGCAACTAAAATGTCTTAATTGTTACAGCAAAGGAGATAATATATAATATTGGATTCCTCTGGTGGGTGTAAACATTGTAATACAGACTTGAATCTAGCATCTTAATTGATATTAAATGTGCAGTTTATTCCATCTTATGATGAGCACACTGTCCTTACTATTATGACATTTTACATCCAGTGTGTGGGATGTTTTTAGTTGCCCTTTTAGTTATTGGCATAATTCAAAATACTCTTCACGAAAAGGCTGCAGTGCATGTTAAAAAATCTAGTTAAAACTGTCTGGGTTTTTTAGTGTTTTTATTTTGACAGTAATTGCATACCACAAAAGACACTGTACAATCTAGTGATTTATTCCAGATTAGACAAAGCTTCCACGCTGCTATTACAGAGGCAAAGAAAGCAACACATTTTATATATTTCTACCAATATTCAGTGTTAAATCATACCACAAAAATATTAAGCCCAAAATTATAATCTTTTACTATAATTATGTACTTTTTTGCATCATTTGTTTTGTGTACACTACGTCTTTCAACTGCATTTCTTTTGAGAACATATATTTTCCCCCATCCAACCATTATTCGTGTCTTTTGTACAGGAAAATAAGTCTTGTGTTGATTTCTTTCATGTCATCATGTAGCCTCATACAAAAATCATCCAGGCAGTTCCCATGCTCTGCCAATGTGGAGGCTAATGGCAAAGCTAATGAGAAAGCTAATGTGAAGAGGTGGTGGTGGCTGAAGATAACGCCATGTAGAGCTTCTGCAGGGAGTCCTTGCTCTCCATCAGGGCTCATTAATAGAGATGGTGCTGTGGTGTGAAACGAGGCTGACCCTTAATACACCGCCAGCCCGCTGTAATCCGTTTCCACCAGAGCAGCCTGACAGTGTGGCTGGGCACTTACTGTCGCTGCTTCTCTTCACTTTACCTGCACCTCGGCCTTCACCTCATCCCTAACATGTCCGATCCTTGTGCGCTTCTGCTCTGCTGTCAAGGAGAAGCCCACGGAGCAGAGGATGCTGGGACACTAATGGTCCTTGGCATCGCAGCTTCTCCACACTGGTAAGGCTACCAGTGTGGGGAGTAGGAACAGCACTGTCACACAAACAGTGGTGCAGGGAAATATGACCAAAAATGAACCATTCTCTCTTTTTTTTTTCTTTCTGCATGAGCTCAAGACAAGACATAGCTCAGAATAGTTTTTTTACTTAAGCTGTACGCCATAAATGTGTAATCTGAACAAAGAATGGCAAAAAAGCAACACTTGCAAAGGTGTGAATGTGTGTTATTTGTAAAAAAATTTCAAAAGTGAAATAAAATAAAGCACCACTGGGAGGTAATGACAGAAGTAGCATATTCACAATGAAAACAAAAGAACAAACAGGATATATTCAGAGATTCTGAAGAAGAAAAGTTTAAAGAAGAAGCACTAATATCAATTTTGCAATTTTGTCATAAAGCAAATACTAGAAATATTGCCCAGCCCTTGTGCAATGTAACAAAGTACTTTTACTCAGAAGCAATTATTGTACTTTTCATTCTTCTACATGTGTCTGACAGCTATAATTACTACTTTACCCGTTACAATTATCATCCTTCTCCTGTTCAGTAAAAACTACTGAGTGTGTTGTGTCGGTGATAAACTGAAGGATGAAGTGTTCCTCAGTGGGTAAGGAAACTTAAGTTACTTCTTAAGCTGCAAAAGCATCTTAAATTTGTTGGAAAATATGTTGTCATAAACTAGAAAACAGGCCTGCTTTTTTCCTTGACATTTTAAAGATGTGTGGTTCTCAGAGGATAGCGATGCTACAAACATTAAATGATCTTAAAGAATATGATGCATCGCTGTAGATTAAACCACACAGCAGGATATAAAGCAGTTCAGATGTGCTCAACCTTAAACACATACAGCAGGAAAATGAAACACACATTAACGCAGCGATAAAATGTATCCACGAGCATCATATATAATAGTAAAACAGAAAAAGAGACCATTTTACAGCACAGTGACTACTCTTTATAGACACTATATACAAGTTGTCATTATATTCACATACTTTTACTCAGTTAAGGTTTCAAATGCACTTTTGTATGTTACAGAGCATCTGAGTAAAGTATCTTACAACCCCAAAAAGAAGTGGAATTAGTGTGCAAAAATATACAGCCAAAATACAGATTCATTTCACATGTTTGCAATGCCAGAAAGAGGCCAACAGATACGTGTGTGTTAAATTAACTAACAGTGTCATCCACAAACACAGAGTCAGAGAGGTTGAGTGTAAAGCCATGTTCAGAGTTCCCCTGCCTCTGTAATGGCTGCCATCCTTCCGCCGACCCGACCCCCCCACCCACCCCCTTCCTCTGATGGCTGCGGCTCTGTGGATCCTCTGTGCCCAGGCATGCTGTACTGAACATGCATGGCAGCGTGTCTCCTCCAGTGGCAACCTACCTCCTGCACCACTCCTCCCGCTATTTCAAGGAAAGTGCAACCTTTGCCTTGGGCCTTAATTATGTTCAATTTGCCAAGCTGGGCCTGAAACCATTGGGGGGTGGAAAAGCTCTCTGACCTATTTATCAATGCAGCTTTTTCCTTCCACTGACTGAGACCGAACCAAAAAGATAGAGGGAGAGCAGCAGAGAGATACGTCGACTTCCAGCTTTTACATAAGCAGAGTGAAACTACAGCATAATCATATTGGGAAAAAAAGGTGCAGTGATGGTGCAGCGTATATTCTGAGTAATCTGTCTCTCTGCGTTTGCACTGACGGGCGCTGCTACTTTGGTTGTGTTTCAGCACTGTTTATCTTACTAAATGAACAAAGCTGTGTGATTTTATGAGTGCTTTTGTTTTTCCTTTCACTTCATTCAAGCTTTCACTTCATTCGTTTTCTATTTCAAACTAGATCTTTACTGAGGGAAAAAAATTCAACCCGTTCGCTCCACCTGTCGTAAACAGCGCCGTGTTATCGCTCAGCCAGACCACTGCTACTTCAATAGAGACTGAAGGAGCTTCTTCAGACCACGATTGGAGGTAAACACTGAGGAGGCCATTGACCTTTCATTATAGCTTCTGATAAGGCCAACTATCTCCCCTCTCTACACTGTGCCCTAAATGTCAAGTCACTGTATGTGTTATAATTACCCTGAGTTGGTATTTTCCTCCTCTTTACGTTTCAATGCATGGAGCAAATCCTGCTTGCTGAGGTTGGCTGAGGACATGTCATACCACATTAGACGTGTGTGGTTAATTTAGCTGTTCATAGGATAATACAATTTCTGTTTTTTTGGTAACATAGCGTTTTCAAAAGATGGAAGGCATTCTTAACGCTGAGAATTCTCCTCCCCAGAGTAAAGAGCTTGTTAATACATTCTCATTAAGAGGTTTTATGCATGGACAAATAAACAAATGCTAATAAACTCCTAATTATTTTCTCACAACAAATTCAGGGGTTTTGAATATTCATGTTCGGCCAAAAAGTAGTGCAATTATTTTTCCTTTGCTTGGATGTTCCAGAGTGTGCTATTTCCTTTTTTAAAGTCATATTTCGTAACTATTTGACAGTCTTAATTTTATTTCTGGAACAAAGAGGTAGCTCATGAAGTGAAGCGTTGGTGTGTATTTAACAGAGAGATTATATTTGACTGATTGTTAAAAGAATATTTTGATTGTCCCTCTAAAAGAAGAAAGGTTATTAAATGATCAGACTGTGGTTTTTGCAAATTCGTATTTAATTGGCTATTGAAAGAATTAGTTTTTTTTTCTTCCCATAACTAATTCATTCAAGGTTTTTGCCTGCAGTTGAAGCTCACGCATAGTGTCAGTTATATTTTGTTATGAAAGATAATGTCAGAGTCCTGCAGTATTTCCCTGTAAAAGAGGAACGCCTTCCCAACATTGACGGAGTGCGGTGCACCATATTTTCTCCCTATTGTATGTGTTGTTTCTGTGAAAACCTTGTGCATCACTAATGCAATTTGACTTGGTAGTGCAATTGTCTGGAAGACAGTAGGCCCATTTCACTGAGTGTCAAAGAAGGCTTTTAAACTGTCACCTCAGTCTCTCCTTCCTTCATACTGAAACCTTTTAGAGGTCCTCTTTCCTGGTTTGGACAATGGAGTGTGAATGTTGTTTCCCTTTTCTGAATTTTGCTGTTGAGTATTTCGATAGCCTAATGACTGATCAGGTCGGCTTTTTTTTTTTTCTTTTTTCTTTTTGGATATGTGCAGGACGGTACTGACATCATTTTTGACATAATGGGTTTGGCACGCACAGACAAACTGTATCAGGAGTCCAACTCTAGTTTGCATGTCGACAGACTGCCGTGATTCAAGATGGCACCTGTCTCTCTGATGTCTTTACCATTGCTGCTCGGAGCCTTGTGCAGCTTAGTGACAGCCACAGTCCTCGCTGACATGAAAACCCGGTGAGAACCAGAGGCTGAATCTCAGATTAGAAATGTTGTTGTAAGCATTAAGAAGCATGAATCTCTCCGTTAAGGACAAGGCTCCATATTAGTTGTTAGATTAAAAACTGCGGGGTGCTAAAGACATTTGTCAGACTGATTCCATGCAGTGATTTGCTGCATGCCTCTAACAAGTGCAGCCATCACTTGCACATGGCAGAAAATGAAGTGAGGGGAAAATGAAATTATGATTTGCGATGACAAAACTGAGATGTGTGTGTGCTACCACAAAAACAGCAACAAATCATGAATAATGCATGGATGCCGTGGGCTATAGATTAAGTGTGAATATTCATTAATTTGCTTGCCCTTTGGGAGGTGATGCAAATTCTTACAAAGGCATGCTGGCAACTGGGTTATCCACCGCTCATATGAGTAAATAAGAGTAACTACGGATGGCACTGGTTATTTCTTCATAAGCTGCCTGGAAGTGAAGGACAGCATCAGCTCAGTTAGTGGGTAAGAAGTTTTAACAGGGTTTTCCTGAAGTAGTGACCCGCCTAGCTCTCAAGTGCTAAGTCACCAGAGCAGGGAAAGCCCATTAGTGCAAAGAAGGTGGGGGAAGGCAAGAGTTTGAGTGATTAGGCTGATTGGATATAGCAGCACTAGGTTGCTCAGGTCAAGACTAATCAGCTTCAGAATAGAAGGAAGGTCCCTAACGAGTAAATGAGAGAAAGACAGAAATGCTACTGCTGCCCAGTGTAAACAGGCATCATGTCACAGACACAAATAATAACACTCTGATACAGCCCCGGGCAAGCACAGTGCAGTTACTGAGTCAGCACGGAGATGGATGATCCACCACTGAGAATAAAAACAAATCTGCAAATATTTGATTGTTCTCTTTAGTGCCACCAGTTTGTGCTTTTGGACAGAGCTCAGTGAGGCTTAGGCTTTAAACTCCTAAAAATCAGAAAAAAAAGAGGTGTGGTTCAGAAGTGGGGAATCGTGAGTCCACGTCTCATTTTCTTCAACCATGAAAAAAAAAAATCAGTGTGAAGACTAAATTGATTTTGTTTAGGGGTTCATTTGCACATTTATCCACACTATATGGAGGACTCTTCCATGTGCATGCCCCAGCAGCACAGTACTGGCAGGAGATGAGCAGGGATTGGATGGAGATAAACGACTCATTAACCTCAA
The DNA here is from genome assembly GCA_037367365.1 of Apogon talboti. Lineage (NCBI taxonomy): Eukaryota > Metazoa > Chordata > Actinopteri > Kurtiformes > Apogonidae > Apogon > Apogon talboti. Next base: position 18,565,008 of record JAPQRQ010000014.1, on the reverse strand, counting down.
ATTGATCATGGGCTGCACACTTGTGAGGACATTTCATCATTAATATTTCAGCTTAATTATTTGTGCGGGTGTTGACTTCGAGGCCCTAATTTACACGTCACCGTGTGATGTATGAATTATTGTAATGAACAATATTTGAACAGTTATTTCTTCCCCCTGCCACCATTTTTCTTTTTCCCCTCCTCTTTGTCTCCACCTCTCTCTCTGCTGCTGGTCCTGTGTGTAGAAATAATTTGGCTTCATGACAAACTCGTGAAATGTGAGTTTAGAGCTTGACAACTGCCACTTATGAATCAAATGTTCAGTGCTTTATTAGTTGAGGGAATTTCCCGGCATAAATTTGAGTCCATCTACTTTGTTCCAACAGTGCAGAAGCAGTATTGAAATACACTTTTGAGAAATGCTGTCAAGTAGTGGCTGAATTTCTTGTGGCAGAAAGACTGGCGAATATGTTTTCATGAAGTTTTGTTTGTCTTGTCTGAGCTGTTTCCTGTGTTGTCCCTTCTCTTACGCTATATGACATGTTGTATGTATCAGCATGGTGATTTGCTATCCCATAGAGATGGAGTGTCTGCTTTGCTTTGTTTACCTCCCTCCCTGATGCCCTCGTCACTTATGCTCAGTCAGATAGCAGCGACAGAGAAAAAGTTTCATTTCCGCCAACCCATCGCCGGTGGATGAACAATTCAGAGCACCCAAACACCACAAATCATTCTATACACTTGTGCAGTAACTTCAGAAAACATCTAAAAGAGAAGAAACCAAGGTGCCAACAGCATTAGCCACAGCTTCAACTTAAAAGGACCTCTCTGAGTGAGGTTTGAAGTTCAGAGCATAGAGCCAGATTGAGAGGTCTGGGGATTGGAGGTGAGTGCAAACCTGTGCATCAGCATGTCTTAATCCCAGAGAGCCATAATCTGGGATTAGTGATCCTCTCCTCACTGGATCCAGATTAGAGCATCCGCTCATGCAGCAGGCTCTGCACCAACGGCTGGTAACACCTCTCCAACCCTGTGGGAGGAGCTTGGAGAGGCTGTGGTGTTTGCTGATTGGACGGCACCCTGAAAAAACTATGTGGTGACAGGGGTTGCCAAGGCGATCATGCTGGCTTTGCGATGATTGGTTGTGTCAGAGCTCAGGATGGCAGCCTGTCCTCAGACCCGCATTAGATCACTCACTGGAGAGTACTTGCATATACGTATTTATATACCACACATGTGCACACACTTCACTGAACATGTATGTAAACTAAGTGAGAAGAGCATTTTCACTTAAATACTTCACAACAACACATTTCATGTAATACTCATTTGGACAGTGAAGAATTGATTTATGGATCTGACAGTGAGCAGTGCAAGCAGTATTTCACTTGCACGTGAGTGTGTGTGCACATAGAGACGGTCACATATCAGTAAAATACACACACGCACACGCACACTCAGCGGTCCACATAGGTCAATCTCATCACCCTGCTCACTGGCACATGGTGGAACCATAATCCTAAGGGTCAGAGGTCAGCTTCATGCTGCTCGCCTGGCTGAAAGGGCAGATGGGACACACACGCACACGCATACACAGGTCAGCCTCATGCTGCTGGGCTGGTTTGAAGGGCAGATGGGTACATTGTGTCATTATGGCGGCCTAGCTACAGCTTGTGGGGGCGGCCATATTGTCATTGAGAGGACACTCACTGGGTCAGGTGTACAGAGGCGGACACTAAATGTAGTGGGGACGCCTTTGGTTAGAGTGAGTATTAATATCTTCTAGGGCTGTGAGATATTGGAAAGAACTGATGTTGCATTTTTTCCTACAGTATATATTGCAATATTAAAAAACATGAATATTCTACCAGATAAGTAGAAAATCTCTATTTGGGAAGAAATAATCATGTTAGAATAATTGGGGTGATTTTGTAGACTTGCATCTGCACGGAAAATAAATAGTAATAGTAATAAAAGCCGAAAAATTACTTCTTACTTTGAAGGCTTTGCAAGGAAATAAGGTCTCTGACTACTCTGGCATACTTACCATGAATTCACTGTTGATAAAGTATTTTTTTCGGTCACCATCATAATTTCCGTAGCTGAAATAATTCTGTAAAATTGTAGTTAATTTTCTCTTTACAACCAAATCTTCCTTTTTTGTGTTTTTCTCCTATTCCTTGCTTATTTTCTGGATGTGGTTGACTTAATTTTCCCTATTTCACATTGCATGCACACATCGCAAAGGCAGTGCTGAAACATTGCATTATGCAGCCCCCCTTTCGCTTCTACGTCCACAACCTCTGACTGGATCTACACCCATATTCATGTCTGGCAACTAAAATCATTTGCAAGTCATGTAAATGCCATTTAAATTATTTGCAATTTTCTGTCTTTTACATGGATGATTTAGTAGGTCATTGTGAATCTGACTTCTTTTTTCCCCTGAAAAGCCATTAATGCAAAAAGTGATTTAGACTACATGCAGCAAGCCTTTAAGGCAGAAACTCAGCTGAATTGTTCTTTCTGCCCACTTTCATGTTCTCATTTGGAGCTAATCCACTTGAGGGTTTTTATGAGATGGAGAATTCAGTGAACAGCAAAAGACTGTGCGAAATGGCAGTGATATTATATTGATTTAGTAAAACAACACAAGTAATGTCGGCAAACCTTTTTGTCTCTTAGTGCAACTGTTTTGGAGGAATTACATATCCATGCACACAGCTCATGTCAGCAGCCATTAACTTTTTTATTTGTCCTACAGTATTTTCTCACTACTTTCTTATATAAAAACATCATCAGTTTAAGAATGCCTTTTTGAAAAGATAATGTTCATTTATATGGTTCAGTTTGCTCACACGTCGCTACCCTTTATTGGTGCAGAGAGACAATTTGGGAGGATATTTTGTAAGCTGCTTCCATTGCATTTCTGCTGCAAATGTGGTATTAAAAATATTGCAATTTTAAGGAATTTAATACATGTATAATCTGCTTTTGCAGGATTAGGCTCCCACATTAGAACAAATCAGGAAGACACAAAGGGCAGGGACTGGGGTCTAAATATACTCCCTTTATCCGTCAGTGCATCAGCCCCATTTTTTGGAGATGCGCTTCTGGTGATGAGCGCCGGTGCTTAGTTTTTACAGCAGAAGCAGAGGCGCATTAAAATAGGCAGTGCTGACATACTGTAGATATTTAGGATAGATGTATTGCAGCCTGTTTGGGTAAAGCTGAAATTCAGTTTAACACTCAGGGCATTGTGAACCTGATGTTTGATTTTATATTCCACGTGTACAGTGCATTGTGTGAAATGCCTGTGTGTGCGTGAGACTAACAACACATATACTTGGGGAGAGGTGGGCTGAGGGTGACAGCCCTCAGTTAGGTCTGTCAGACCTGGAACTCTGCAGGCTGTCAGTCCCAGGATAGCAGAGAGAAAATGGAATACACTTTATCCCTGGTCTCCTGCAGGTCAACTGTGACAGGGTTGCCCCTCAATTACTGAGTATCAGCACCTCTTCTCTCCTCCCCTCTCCCCTTTCTTCTTCTCTTTTCCCATTCCTCGCTGCAGTATGTCTGGGTGTGCTCTGTAAGAACCGTGCAGAGAAGAAAAATAGAGAGGAGAGTGGGGGCAGGGTGGCAAGTACCTACAATAGGCTGCCTGGAGATTCCATAGAGCACAACGAATTTCCAGAGGCATTTATACCTCAGTTTATTGTTTGAATATATTTCCTCACCTAGAGCAAGGATTTGTTTGCTGTCATTACCACACAGTGTAATGACAGACTGCATGTTGTATAGGTTGTGCTATGAATATTGAGTATCTCTTTAGATAGAGCAGCTATATTCACTGTTGACCATCATCTCTTTAAATGAATTGCATATATCTAATGATCCTAAACTTCATGTTTTATGTATCTGCCTTAACTAATAAGGTCAACTAGCAGTGAAATGGCTGACAGGAATCTATGCATTTTAATGTCCCTTCAGAACAATGGGCACGCGCCAAACACAATAGGGTGGATATGGAATCAGTCAATGAGGAGGTAGTGTGACCAGCTGGAGCCCTCTACCCCCTGACCTCCAGGTCACTAACCGCTACCCTTTTCTTTTATCCACCTCTCCTGGTGCACTCATGAAAATGCATGGAATAGTAAAGTTGCTTTGTCATACAGATAACCCTGGCGCGTGGAGGTCTGATAGGGCAGCATTATGAAATCACGTCTCTTTATTTGGAGGGGGTGGTTCCTCAGATGCCCCTTGACGTGTCATCTCCTGTGTGTTTGTGATGGAAAGCGAGGTCAGACCCGACGCAGATGGGCTGGGTTGTGTCTGGAAGTTGACTAGAATAACTGGACATTGACGCTTAACCTTGACCCTGGAGCCAGGCAGACAGCGGTACCTTGAGGTGGCTTCGGTTATAATGTCCTTAGCAGAGTAAGCATTCGAAACATCGGGGTGACTTCCATTAAGCAAACCAGTCTTATAGCAGCTCCTCTCCTTTCTTTATTTAAGGCTTATGAAATGCTTCAGGCCAAACAGAAAGGGACTCAAACTGCGTGTCTCGGTCCCTTTTCAGAGGAGTGACTCATGCTTTGTATTAGGAGACTAAAGAGCTCGGTCCTGCTCCTCTGTCCTCTTTAGTGGCCTGGTGTAGAGACCTCGCCGCCTCCAGCTCTCAGCTTGCACACTGCTGAGGCTGCACACAAAGTCTCATTTTGAAACTGAACTGTAAAACAATCCAAACTGCAGAGCAACTGATCTGCCATCCTCAAACCCCTGCACTTCAATGGCTGTGTGACCCATTAGCAAGAGATGGGCCTGTCACAGAGAGCGGGCCTTGAAGCTTTTGAGCGCTGGGTCACTGTCAGCCTGGAAACAGCTGAGTTAAAGTCTTGTACCTTCGTTTAGGCTCCACTTAGAGGCGACTTATGACAGGAGCTGCTTCTTATGAGGCTACTTCTTTCTTGTTTGTTTATTTGTGTTTCTATAGCAGTGTCCAGGTTTGATATAAAAGCCTTTAAATGGAAGTCAAACCATCACTTTCAGCAGTCAGGTTTCTTTGATTGTACTGGAATCAGCGGATACAATAGAAATATCGAATTCTCCCGGTGCTGGATTCAATGTCTATCTTTTCAATCTAGTATCATGTCTGTAAAGCTCAGTTTCTGTGTTAGCTGAGTATTGTCAGACAATTGACAGAGCACTGCTCATGCTCACGCTCCCAGGAAGGAGGCAGAGACACAGATAACCAACCCAAACATCCATGGATAACTCTGTGCCCGACTTCCCTGGTCTTATATTTCCAGGGTTAAAAATCAATAGGGCTACTGCTGATGAAATTTGCCGCATGACTGCGTGTCAAAGTCTGCAAAGTAGACCTGGACTAAGGCATTTCTCCTCACCCACCCATTCACTTTTGTTCCATTCTGTTTTTAAATGCAAAGGGGATTTCATTTCATTCTCCTTTTGCCATTTTACTTACATTTTTTTCTTTTGCTCTAAATCCAGCTTTTGGAAGGCCCAGGGGCTGAGTAAATGTGATCGATTTCTAGAGAGTGTGTCATCTAGGCCGCCCTTTTAGGAGTGGTTTTGTAACAGAGGCACAAAGGCGCGTGGAGCCATCATTCAGCCGACTCTTCCATTGTTCACTTAATTCATGCTGAAGGATCCAGGTCAGGCCAGCAAGCACCCTTCACAGGTTAGAAGTCAGGACTCCTCTCCCATAAACCACAGACAAGAACCAAACCACTTAAGACCAGAGGCGTGATGCATTATTATCCACCAGAAATATATTTCCACAGCTGTTTCTCTTCTATTTGTAATACGACTGTGAAACTAATGAGAACAGAATGTCTCTGAAATTATATTTGCTCAACAGGGTTTGCAGGACAGGGAGCCGATATGAGATGGGATGTGAACATCAAGCGTGGTTATTAGTTAGTATGTGTTCACTGGACGAGTAGGTTGGAGATGATTCCAAATCTACACTCAGCTATATTGTCTAACGCGACTGTCTTTTCTGGGATGAACTTAATACCAACTTGAATCTGTCTGAATTAACCATAGCGACATGCCATTATTGTACATTAGATATGGATATTGCTAGTTTATTTAGCTTTTATCTCTTTCAAAAAGTATCCCCAGCCTTGGTAAGTCTATAACAATGAACTCCTCCCGTCTTAGAAATTCCCAAAGAAGCTATCTTCTCCCCGTCACTGAGGGAAGAATGCACACGGCAGCCATGCAGCCAGGCTCTCCTGTGAAGTAGAATTAATCTGCTCCAAACAACCTTTTATTTTCTCTACACAACTGCTTGTCAGCCTCCACTAAAAGCAATTTGTTTTTGGCCCGCTCCTTCAGGCTCATGTAGCAGGACCGAGAGAGCAGTGTGGCATGTTGTTTCAAAAAGGAGAAGAGGGGGGGAAAACAGTGCTTTAATCTGATTAGACCTGGCTAAAATCCCAAACCGGGGCTGAAGTGCAGTGCTTGTGGTTTCTGAACGGCTTACGCTAAGTCTGTACCATGGAAATAATCTACTCTTAAAACCCAGGAAACAAATCAACTATGGTAAGGACATAAGTCGCTGTCATTACGGAGTCATTAGGAGAAACATTTCCATACAAGATGCAGGCCAGCACTACAGGCAGAAGGGGGCAGTGTATGTGTGTGTCTGTGTGTGTCTGTGTGTGTGTGTGTGTGTGTGCTTCTATGATATGGTCTTTGTATTCATGTTTACGTGTGTGTTCATACTTTAAACAAAGAATTGAAGCATAGATGTCTGTATGGTTTATATGTGTGCAAATTTCTACATTTTACACGTTCACAAGATCTGTGTGAGTGCATATGTGAGTCTCTCTTCTCTACATGTCTATATGCGTGTGTGTATGCCTGTTTCGCTGCGCTGCTGTGGGATTGCAGGACGACTTCTCGGGTGCTGAATAATGAATCAAAGCATAGGAGAGGAGCAAAGTCACACTGCAGCAGCTTGTCTCTCTGCTCTGCTTTTTACTTTAGCTGAGCTAGATGACTAGAGCCTCGAAGAAGCTCTCTCTAATAGGGCCAAGACCCTGCAATCACTTCCGCAACCATAAACCACAAAATTCTCTTTGATATGTGGTTAAATACAAGCCGGACCACTGAGAAAAACTCCAAATCATCGCTAAATATTTAGAAGAAAACATTAGCATTTATGGTATAAGTAGTATTTGTTGATTTGAACCAGTAAGGCAAAAGGAAGAGGCCATTTAGGAAAATCAATAAAAACTCCTCATAAACATGCACTCCAACAGATGGATTTTGCCATCAATGAAGTGAAGAAAAGAAAACCAGTTGGTGATCAATACTCAATCAATATTGGTGAATTACTATAAGGAGCTGTAAGGTAGAGGAAGCACAGATGAGAGGAAGTATAAGCTTTCACTGCCTCTGTATAGGCTTCAAGCAATAACACAACACAAGATCTTCCTAATGACACTATTAAAGTGTTTTACCAGTGTATACCATGTTGTCAGCCACAGTGTTTCATTGTCTCATTAATAGCCTCCCATCACAGTGCAGATTTCAATATCAGTTTGCTCTCATTATCTCTCTTCTCTGATACCATTTCATTTTGCGCGGGCTAAATTAAATGTAAAAATTATAATACAATTTTGCTGGAGGAGAACATGGCGGCTAATTGCATTAGGCTGAACTGTCGGTGGCGTCTGCAGCGGCAAGGCCCCCATCACTCTCCCGCAATTAGCGCTGGCTACTCCCCTCAGCAGCAGGTGTTGTTCTGCCCGTGCCAGCACTCCAGCTGATTACCTAAGCCGAGCGCTGCGAGCTGCTCTCCATCCATCTAGGTTACAGCACCACCACAACTCAGTGCAGATACACCAAGAGCCGCAATTACATTACTTGGGAGCCCACAGACACAGATGGTGGGCTATATACGCCACTGTCACTCTGAAAGGAGAAAATGCTGCCGAGCTGCAGAAATGACTGGTGTGATGCTGTCATGTTGCAGCCAGAGGAGAACGGTAAGCTGCAACCTTGGGCTTTAAGGTTGTGGTGTATTGATGTGAGAAGCCAGGAGGATGAGGAAGAGTGAGCTACGAGTGGTAGTAACGGCAATAAACCCACATACACACACTCAGCATGAGGTTGGCAGCATTCCAACAGACTCCGAGAGCAGTTGGGCTAACCAAATTATAAATTTACAAGGACTAAATTACATAGCTAGTGTGCACACATACTGTCACATCAGAGACACAGTCAGCCACACACACTCCCTCCTTCTCCCGGCTGTCTCTCCTCTCTTTCATACACAGACTCACACATGCACACACACCAGGGACGCAGAGACAGCCGACATCAAACAAGTGAACTTGAACTTTGGACAGGTAGGGAAGGTTCTGTGCATGATATGAATAAAATACATCTCAGACCCAAAGAAAGCTCAAAATCCACAGCTTTTTGAAACTACGTATGCATTCATTGGCGATCCTGCCTTCAGTTCTCTCAAGATTTCCATGAATGTGTAATGCAATGTGATGGAAAAACAAAATGAAATATGAAAGTGACAGCTGACATTACGGGATGAGTCAAACAACCTTGGCTAGGATGCAAGAGTAGGTTTTGAGATATCTTGTTCATTTTTATTTGCTGCTGATTAAGGTCGATGGCAATGTCTTATACCGATATTTGTCAGAAATATGTAAACAGGGCTGTAATTGAAATATATACTATGTATGAGTGGCCTCTCAGTCTTACAGGGAATCAAGATGTGACCACACTGCTTCTACATCCTGGTTTTGACTCATGGATTGGCAATGATGGCAACACCAACACATAGCATGTTGACTTTTCATTAATTTGCCAAACCGAATAGTCCTCGACAAGGTCACAGGGGTGATGGAGCTCATCCCCATTACCAACGGTGAAGACGAGGTACACATTGGACATGTCTCCAGTTCATCCTAGGGCCGACAGACAACCATTCAGTCTCATTTTGACTTTGGTTACTTATATCTCCCAAAATAATTGTGCCTATAATCTTTTAATTACTCTGTGCTGCAGGCAGTGGTGTTGATGTCCACCTTGTTTCATTTCTGAGCCAGGTGGACATCCTGTTGAGAAATCTTTGTTTATGTAGATTTTCCAGGAATTTGATTGAATATCGTGCACAAGTGTATTTTGGTCTGTATATTATCTGTGACCCTCATCACTTTTCATCCAGAAATGTGTTTGTGTTTTATTGACTGCTACAGTGGTCCTGCTGTGCCATTGCTCTCAGCCTCCAGGATTAAAGAGACGCTGCACTCTAGACATGACTCACTCATTGAATTCCCTCACTCACATGGCCTTAGTGTACATCCAATCCACCAGAGACCTTACGTAAGTTAGAGCCAACTTAACTTATTCAATCTGCTAGAACAGGACATTAAAATAACAGCGTTTTTAATTGCTGTCTTTTTTTCTGTGGCAGCAGTGCTGAGATCTCTGTGTACACAGCAACAACAGCGGGCCACATTTAGCCACACAGTTCAAGAATGGCCCTGCTAGGCCAGCTGCCAATTATTTCTAGAACTAGAACCGCAAATAAACATACAAACACTTACCATTCACACACGTGTGCACAACCGTGCAAATGTGCCGACCGTTTTCTTTCCCAGGCTGTCATTCTTTCTGAATGGTCTTAATAGTTAGGACAAAGGGCCAATTGACTCCCCCAAGTCCCATTAAGCCTGCAGCCTGTTTGTAAACATAACACACTTTAACTTGGATGCCCAAGAGCCACAGACAATGTGAAACCCTGAACTTGTCAATACTGAAAGGGCTGCTGCGACTGCAAGTCAAACATTATACTGACATGTGTGTCTTGTCATTTGCTGGACAAACAGTAATTTTATCAGTCTACAGAGCCATTATTTTTCCTAAAACTGTTCCTAATGCAAGCAAAAAATGAATTTAATGCACATCTCTTTTAAAACCCTGTCACCATTTACAAAGATGACCGAGAAACCTTAAGTAGTGCTTCAATAGTACTTGGCCAAATCACGCCCTGTGTAAATTTAAAAGGCTTCCCTATCAAACTATGAAGCAAAGTGACAATAGTGATATTTTAAAAGCCATAGTTGTTGTCTTCTGCCTGCCTCAGAGTGGACTTGCCCTGTTCATGTTTTTGGAGATGAGATGGAGATGTCGTGGTCGGCGGCGCTGCTCAAGCTCACATCCATGGAAACAATGCACACACCCATCTCTCCCATGTTTAATTGCTGTTCATGTTACTCCAAGTGAGGCACCCCTCCCCTATATCAGCCCTGAGCCAATTTACATCTTATTATGTCTATCTGTGCTGAGACCTAGTATCTCAAATAGAGAGAAAATTACTCTCCATTTCTGGAGTAATCGTGACTTGTTCTAGTCACCCCAACACTGATGCGTTCTGTCACTGTGTCAGAGGTGCGTGTGAAGATATTGTAAATTCTGGCCATGCAGTGTGGTCATTGTTCCATAGTCTCCCTCTATTACTTTGTCATTTGTAACTGTACAAATAATAGCAGGTTGCACAATAAGTGAATAATGCAAACTGGGCACTTAATGTTTTTCTTTGGAGGCTTAGCTCATGGATTCAGAAACTCCTACAGGAGAGGCATGTTAATGTACATGTGTTGCTTCAAATCACTGAAGCATATTTCATCTCTGCTTGTTGAGTAAATAATACACAAATTGTAAATCATGTTTTATAAATATACACTCCCGTTCGTGACATCAGACATTAACTCTGCGCTATATTTTTTCTCATATCTAACAATTTGTGTTTAAACAGTAGGAATTAAATTATCTGACTTCTGGAGGCAGAATTCCACACAAATTAACTACTCCACATTTAGAAAGCATATGACGGTAGAATGTACACACAAGCTTGTTTGGATGCTAAACAAGCTAATATTCTCCTTCAGTCATAGTTTTTTGTTAAATTAAACAGAGCTGTGGCAAGACATGGAAGGATTGCATGTTTTTGCTGCGCCAACATGCAAAATGAAAAATGCTGTTTGAGACGTGTTGATTAGTTTGATCTAGGAAGGATTTGTCTTGCTTTTGTAATCAAGGGTGTATTTATAAACTTGACTAGAAGAGGAAAAGCCATCTGATAGGACAATTATTTTTGTTATAAGCAGCTGCATGTGGGAGGACAGCTCCTCTCCCTAGGTTTCCACTTACCAGCAGTGAGTGACAAAGCCTATCTATTAAGGCAGCTAGAATTTTACCAGTGTTCACAATCGATCCTGTGCCCCGTGCAGCCTGTAAAATAATGCATCATAATGAGGTGTGAGCCTTTGATAAATGAATGAAAACACTGCCCAGCTGACGTCCCCAAAGTTGTAGGCTGTTTCTATTTTATTCTCAGTTTTAGTCACACGACAGACAATTCGCTCATAATTCGATTTCAGTCATTCTCCGGTGGTCACATCACTGTCAGTGACACCCAGTCAGTGTTTTAATGCTGACATTATTCCAGATGAATGTCATAAAAACAAACAGTGTGCTGAAGACGCTGTAATTGTTTGACAGGGAGATAAAATCATAAACACGAGAACTCGACAACATAAAAGGGGGAGCAGATTGTAAACTGTAGCGTGCAAAAGTGCAGATGAGGAAATGATTGTTTTAATTATTCAGAGATACGACATCGGGTGTCACCAGTTCTGATCTGTTCATCATATTTATTGATTAATGTGTTTGCATCTGTCCTACACCAGTAAATATTTATGGCAGAGGTGTCTTTGGCTTTTACTAGTCTGCTGTTATCTAACCGCAAACTACCTGCTGTGGAAGATTTCTAAAAATTCTATGTGTTAAAATAGGACTTTGCGCCTTTACATTAAGGTTACCCGTTTGATTTGGTGTTTGGGCTCTATCCAGCCCATCTACATGTTCACACACATACACAGTGGCGGTGAGATGGGATCCTCTGATTCAGCAAATCAAAGGCCTCTCCTCCTGTCCATATTATCGATGCTGCTGGAGGGCCGTAGAGGATGCCGGGGCACAAGGCAGGGTGGGGGTGGGAAGAGCTGGCGGATCTGTGGGGGGTAGGGCAGGCAGGGCTGGAGCTGCAGATTATTCTGGAAATTGCCAGCTGCAGTGTCTGCAATCAGGATCAAACCGGTTCCGGGTGGGGGAGGAGGAAGTCACTGTCGATTTTTGTCAAGCCAGCCTGTGCCTGTGTGTCTCCCGGCTGAGTAGGATGACATTCGCGAGGCGACGGTGGAAATGTCCCACAACCTCATCCTCTCCTTAATAATTCATCTGCCTGCGTGGGTTCTCTGCAGGTCTGTGGCTGTGGCCGCGCGGTCCGCCTTTTAATGGAGCCGGTGATTACCAACACTGACATCTTAACATTTAAATAATACACAGACACCTGGCCGGTGAAAAATCAATAACACATAGAGGGAGTGTAATGAAGAGCACAGCACATCCAGCAACCATCTTGCTTACTACTACTGGATATACAGAGCATGTAGATGCAAAAGCACATCCAGCACTCCTTGCTCTGCACGCTACCTCCCCCACCCTTTTCTCAATGATAGCCTACTATGGGGTTGTCTTTTTCTTTTTTCCCCCTCTTCCTCTTCCTCTTCTCCTCCCTATCGCCTATCCCCCCCTTGCTTCTTTTTTTGCACATCTCTCTTTTCTTGTTCTCCGTCTCCTTCTATCTCTGCCTCTCCTGCTCTCTGAGGATTGCAGGGCTCCTGAGGCGAGCAGCAGAGCCCTGGGACAGACCCTGATTAAAACTGCTTGTTAATGACAAAGGCCTCAGCGCTGCAGCTCACGCTCTAATCCTAATCTGTATGCATCCGCAGCAGCACATATTTCCTCCTCTGCTCAGTCCTCTGACACCAGACAGAACGGAAACACAGAGGCAGCCATTTTGGAACAGCTGCATGGAGCTTCGTGTAATGGAGGAGCTCTGCACAGGACTCCAACGGCAACAAAAAAAATCCACTTGTACTTCCCTGTGACTGTGTTATACTCATGCCTCCGGGTCCATATGTGCCACATGTGCCGCTACACAAGGAAGAGTAAAAAAAGAGCACACTATCGCTATAGGTACATGACGTGACCCTGCAGCTTTTGACAAAAAACAAAATCACCTTTGAGTTGCTCTAGCGTGGGATCATGTCAGCGTGAGGCTTGACTTAAGCATAAGCCGCCATTTCATTTGCGCTGATTTAAAATAACCCACAGGGGAAGGTTGAGAGCGCGAGAGAAGCAGGCTGTTCACCTGAAAGCGAGACTGATGGGCTAACAATACAGTGGGAAGGTGAGCAGTTTATTTTAGCAGTGAGGGGGGTGTCTGCATGTCTCCAGTGATGCGGGGGTGATTTCTTTCGGCAGGCCTGCGAGTGCCCCGAGGCGAGAGGGATAAGGGCCGTAGAGGAGAGGGGAAGAGAAAGAATCTGGCCTGGAGAGACTTTGCAACATGAGTGCACTGGAGCCATTAAAAATATAACAAGAGATGAGAGTAACAGTGTATATTTAGCTGTGGACAAAGAGACCGCTATGCTGTGTAGCGCGTTACACTTGCTGTTCGTATCTTTTGGTCACTGCAGGAGCTCAAATCAAAGCCGAAAAAATGGGGAAAGATGAAAAAACGGAGAAGAAGCAAACTGAGGTGTTTATCAGTTGTTGCTGCTGCTGCTGGTGTGTTAAAAAAGCACACACCACATCTGTGCAGCAACCACTTTGACTGTGATAAGAAACAATGGAGTTTGAAAGTGAACAGGGGGATTGGGTTAGTGCTTAGAATTATGGATGCTGGGAATGGATCTTGGGTGTGGGAAAGAAGAGAGAGGATTATGAATTTCAGCAAATCAGAGAAAAGCGTGTGGTGAAATCCCAGCTTCGCTTTATGTTTTTCTCTTTCCACCTCTCCCTTTTTCAGTGTTATTCTTTAATTTTCTCGCCCGCTCGCTTTTGTCTCCATCTTGAGCTCCTTCTCACGTTTGATTTATTGAGTTTTCCACTGACATCTGCCTACATTTCAGCTGTCCGCCTTTTTTCACTAAACTGCATGTAAATCTGGATGCTGAAAAACTGTGATAGTAGAGTGGGAGCATTCATTCAAACCTTTTTATCTTCCCAAAAAAATCATAAATCTATTAGTGAAACTGCAAAATGTCACATTGTAAAGCGGTTTTCCTTCCCTGTAGTATCATTGGCCTTAATTGAGTGACTTTTCAATCAGAACAAATAGCTAAAGCTGTATTTGATTTTTTTGTCCTTCAACTACTGAGGTCAGAAGATCCATGAAATCAATCTGACATATTTCTACAACAAAATGACATCAGTGTGTTCCTGTTTGATGTGATTGATTATTGTGCAGTAAACTCCACTACTCCTTAAGTGAATTGAAATGGTAATTTCTCGCCCTCATCACTGAAGTGCATGTATTTATTTCGGGATAACAAATAATCTTTCTCTGACCTTTTATTGGTATTTAATTTAAAATGAAATCTGCACACTGCTTACAGTTCAACCATCCTATCTACTATGGTACAGGAGTCCATGTTATTTGCAGGTATTTTCATTCTGTCCACTGATGAATAGGAGATGGTGCTTGTAATTACAGAGTGCTTTGCAGAGTGTGATTGCAGCGCAGTGAGGGTCACTGGGAGCAAGGTTCAAGCTTCTTGATATTTCCCAGAGAAATAAATATAACGAAGAGGTGTGCCCAGGCTCCAGCAGATCACAAAGCTGAGGTCGCCTCTATGTGGGTACCTTTGGCTCAAGAGAGTCAAGGAAATGATTTAGTGATCTGAGAAGGCTCTGGAGTGTTGGAAAGGAAGTGACAGTCATACAGAAATTAAAGGGTAGCAGTTCTAGAATCTCAACCTCTATAGGACTAAATGTTTGGAGAGCTGAAATGAAAAGGCGACTGCCATCGTAGGTAAGATGCACAGGGGGTGTTTCTCTTAACATTGCTAAAAAGTCTCAATAGACCAGGGCAGAGTTTCCCTCTGAACCAGTTTGGAAGCAATATATGTGGAGCATGACACGCACTAACGCTAAAAGGAAGACTTCTTGCTCCGAGAGCCACATTATTCTCTTAAGTTAAATGAAGCTAATGGCTGTTCTCGCAAATTCTCCCTTCTCATCATTAAAATGATTCGCCTGCTACCACTGGGCCTCCACGGATAATACAGGGGAGTTTAGTGCATACGGGAATCTCCATTTTTATAACAAAGCACAAGTGGATCTCATATCCTCCTCTTAACAGCAATAGTGGAAACATCAAATATTGAACTTGATAATTTGATGTTTAAATTGCATGAACTTCCAGATGGAGACAGAAGACAAGCCCTCATCCTGCCTCTTCACATGTGTAATTTAAATCAGTGGTGGCTATTCTCTAACTCTCAATCTGCAATCAAGGCTGAGAGTTGTGAAATATTTTCAGCTCAAACCTGTCCATTTGAATATGAATAATACACAAGGTAGAGTGCATTATGATAATAACCTTCAATTACACAAGATATCTGCATATCTATCTCCTTTACTTCTTGAATGCAGTGGAGAGGAGTATTAGACATCTGAGGACACACTGAGCACGAGAGCGGCGTGAATGTTGGATCGTCATTTCTCTCCTGCCTCTCAAAGCTGCTCGCATACTATCAGCATTCATAGCCCGCTTCAGTCAATATCAATTAATTATCATGGGTACTCCAAAATGATAAATGCTTTTTATCTATCACTTCACAAATCAATGGCCTCACTGTTACCATGCTTACATTTCCCTCATCGTCCGGCGCAATCAATTGAAAACTCACAGTGAACAATTTACATTGAAGATGTAGCATGAAGGGGAATCGATTTTATTAGCAGTGCTAGTGAAGGGGAGTGTAATATCTGTGACAAAGAATTAAAAAAGGAGGCTATGACATCAACAACTCTTAAATTGTGACCCGCATTGATTATTACAGTCCTTGCGCATCTTCCATATATCAGACCGACTGTAACTCTTAGACTTTGCTCAGGTGAAGCATTTGACAGGATGTTAAGTCAGAGGTTAATCTTTACACAGTGGCCATGTTTTGCTGTCATGCAGCGGTTGTAGCTCATGTCTAGTATAGAGTCCCCGCAGGCCTCCGCGACCATGTGACCAAGAACCCAGTGACCTGCTGTGGATGATGTGCAACCCCAAAGGTCAGGGTTTACAGGGCGAGTGTGACAGCCGACGCCTCTCCTTGACGCTATACCGCTGACCTCTGACACTTCTTTGAAAGCGTTGCTTTTAGAGTAGCTACATAAATCTTCAGAAGAGATGCAAACGTTACATATGGTATAAGCTTCATATCGATTGGAAATAAAAGCATTGTTTCCTAGTAATTTTAATACGTTTTGCTGTTTATTGTTCTGCTTCAAGTCATATATTTTAAATGTCTTGAAATATAACTTGTTTTACCTCTTTTATGAACACCCAGTTGTTTCTGTTGATCAAGAGAAAACACAAGTAACAGTAATTTTGTAAAAAACATAATTAGTATTGGTTTGTCCAGATCACTTAGGTGTTATGTGCTTAATTTTTCTTGTGCACAATTGCTTTTAAAACAAGCAACTGTGATTTAATCCGGACTAGAGTTCAGTGTTAATAGCAGAACAAAAAGCATGACACTGATATACATGCTAATTTAAGCAATGTTTATTGTAATTACTTCTCCTACTCTATTTTTTCATCCCACTTTAGTATAATTAGGGACAAAGAAAGCCTCATCTTTATATTCTCATAAATGTCATTACACCTGAAGGAGCCAAATGTGTTACCATTAATGTCAGGAGCACCATTGTTTCTGTATATTCTTGAGAAAATGTGTTTAAATCTCTGAGCATATTTACTTAATTTGGACAGAATAGATTGTTCACAATGGTCTAATTAACATAATTATACATGTTTCTATGGAAACCCATGAGTCCAGGTTTGTTTCATTATGTTTTACCTCCTAGACTATTTTAATTGTTGTGATGAGAGATAAGAAATGGCTGCTGGCATTTTCAGTACTACCCCACACTTGACTTTTAACAGCTGACCTGATTTACAACCTGTGTCGGCCACAGCCTTGTTCACTTTTTCGCTTTAACACCCACACACCTGTCGAGGAGTGCGTTGCTTATTACTGCAGCAGGAGGGGGAAATGCAAAGTTTGTTTTTAGTAACGTAATGTTTTGATGTACCTTTCATTTCAAAGCAGCACAATTCTGATATTCCACTTGTTGAAAAATAAGTAAACATTTTCCCATTGTGCAAATGATTACATTAGCAATAAAGTGTTTTAATTATTATATAGATTATATATATATATATATATATATATATATATATATACAAAGGTATCACATTTTAAAATGATG
>JAPQRQ010000014.1:18503559-18547530 GCA_037367365.1 Apogon talboti | reverse complement strand
TATATATATATATATATATATATATATACAAAGGTATCACATTTTAAAATGATGACACCAGTGTAGCTTCAACTATAGCTACCAAGACTCATAATTAAACTATAATAGAATTAACTGTGTTTCCCATTATAACCGGTTTTATTGAAGTAGCAAAAAGTAATTTAAATGGTCAAATTGAAAATATATCTCACATTCTACATAATAATTGCTTCAACTTTCTGCCAAAGTAATCGCATCATGTGACCCCCCCCCCGTGGACGGTTTCCTTCACAGGACTCTGTGTTTACTGGTTCAGCCTCTCAGTCCGCAGAGGACGGGAGTCAGATCTACACTGCAGATCTCAATCAGTCATGGTAGCCTGAGTTTGGGTCTGGACGCATCCCTCACTATTACAGAGCTATCGATCGTTTAATTACACAATATGGGTCGAATTTCCCATGATAGACGACACTGTAAAAAAAATGGAAACAATAAAGGAGTGAGGGAGGGAGGGAAAACAAAAACAGGACAAAGTTGGCAAGTGGAAACTGTAAACTGACTACAGATGATGCTGATACATCTGCACAGATTATAATGTAATAATAAATCCACAATACATGTTACTACTTCAGATACTGGTCATAACGTGTGTGATAAACTATAGCCCATAGAAACTTCAAACACATGTAAAGTGTATATAAAAAAAAAGAAAGCTGACATCTTATGTTCATGAGAAGTTATAGCTGCCTATAATAAACATACAAATGGGGATTAACAACTGTCATTACAAGCAACAGTATTATGTAATTAAATTACAAGACAAATGTCATAATAATCTGTTACAGTTGAAAAAAAATCTGCCATTATATAATAGTAACTGGTCTACATGTTGGTAATGACAAATTGGTGACATCTGAATAGGTTTGTCAGTAAAAAAAAAAAAAAAAAAGTTTATTTGTTGACTATAATGACCGACCATTCTAATGGATGTGTTGTTGGATAAGAACACCAGTCAGTGCTGGAAATTCAACAACATTATCCCTCTGAAATGAGAAACATTACTGCACATTTATTAGAAACACTATATAATCAAAATGAACCAAATCCAGTGTGTTACATTTGTGTACGTGAAATGAAGTAATTAAAATAGTAGCAATCTTTGACATATTGTATTAGAAAATCAATTTTCCCAATAATTTTCAGTGAAATGCAAAAAGTATTTCAAAAACACACATGGAAGAAAAGAAAACCGTCTCTTAGAAGTAACTGTTGCCTCTAGTAAGCACTTACTGTATGTTGAATATAACCCAGTGTAACTTAGTGTAATTAATAGCTTGCTATGTAAATTCATGAGCACTGTGTGTATGTGTGTGCTGGTAACACAGTCGACTGTATAACGAACCAGAATGGACTTCAGATCTCTCATCTGATGGATCGCTGGTGACAGGCTTTTAGGGAACTCAAATGTGTGGTTCTTTCTTCCAGTGAGCTACCTGTGAACCAAAAGGTGATGGAGTATGAAGAGGGTAGTGAAATCTTAGCCCTGTTATTTATGTGCTCTGTCTCTGCCTGTCTCTCTGTCTCCCTCAGCTGTGCTATTTTCTGCTCTCCCTCTGCAGCGCGGCCCTCGCTCAGGCAGGCGCGGGCTCCCAGCTCTAATTCTGCAGCACTCGCTCATGTCCTTCATTTGACCGTGGCACACCATGATGCCCTCTGTCGCCATGCTGCCCCCTGTAGCTCACCATCACAACATTGTACACACACACACATATATATATTGCCTTCCCAATAATCAATAGTGCAGCAGGCTCCAGGTCAACACAGAGAATTAACTGAGCGTGCCCAATCACGTGGAGGGGCCTCTGGGAAAAATCATTGGCTTTGCACCGGTATGACTCGCCGCACATGTGCAGTGTTTATCTATGCCTGAGCAAGCTTCCGTCCTCCTGTGCTTCAGTAAGATGCAAAGGCTAAAAGCCACATTTCAGATGTGACCTGCTGGTCGTTCCACCGAGCTCTGTTTATGCATGTGGGCTGTTTGGTCATATGTGCTTTTTGCTAAGTGTGTTAGCATTATGTAGGCTCCTAAACCTGCTGTATAGAGGTTACACTTGTATCATCTAGTCCTCCTCCTCCACCTCGCTGTGCCCTGCTGTTCAACAGGGGCACTTAACACCCATGTGTGTGTATGTTTCTACCTACTTTAACTGCAGAAGCAGAAAACCAGCCTTTTCTTTCTGTGACTCAAAGCATTGTGAAACTGCTTACAACAGTGCATTCTGGTTATTTCTGTTTTTAAAAGAATTAACCCATTTTTATACATAAACACTTACAATATGTGCTTCTTCGCTTGTCACTGAGGTGAAATATTTGTGTGAATCCTGGACTTCAAGCTGCAGTAATGTGTTTTAATACCGTACTTCACATGGGCGCAGCGTGAGGGTTGAAATTCCTGAGATTAATATACATGAGTCTACATTTTAGCAGTACTCATTCCTGCATCTGTATAAAAGGCTGACCACTGAGATAGAAAGGAGTGCGTGGCTCTATCTCCACCGTTCCATTCCATTCATCTGTCCCCAGGGCCAGAGTCAGAGCGGCAGGATCAAAAGTAAAATCAGAGCGGAGAGCTGTATCCAATCGTGTCAGTCGGAGAGGTCTCTCCCTCTACTGTAGTCTGGCAGTGTCCAGGGCTGAGGGCACTGATCTCTATCAACGAGGATAAATTCAGTCAAGCCTCTAAAATGTGTGGCGGTGGACCTCAAGTGATTTAAATCATTAAAATGAGGCCAGCTGCATCATGTAGTCGGAGCACGCAGTAGGGGCATCCAGGAGCCTGGTACAGAGAGAAGAGTGCCATCAACTGGCGCCTGCTGATACATCCATCCCACTGCAGAGCGCCTGTGTATTGAGATGCAATAGCACGTCTCTGTAGGGTTAAGTGTAGTTATTTGTGAGAGCACAGACATAAAGTAATACATTGTGAGACATAGATCAGCCTTAAAGGCACAGCAAAACTGTTTTAGTAGAACTAGCTGGCCATTCACACATAACAGACGTGTACAGTGCCCTAGGAAAAAGAATAGTTATACTTATGTTGTAAAACTGTTTACTTTTTTGCGTCATCCAAGTAATCTGTGTAATAACATGATTATCATCGTAGATTGAGTGTAGAACCAGTGTGTTCAGGAGAAAAGGTGTTCCAGGCTGACCGCATCTTAAGAAGAAACCGACAGCTTTCACAAGAGACAACAATCACACATCAGCCGTTCCATTTCACAAATAATAGAGCAGCGCCTCCTGCAATCATTATATGGGCCTGTGAGCGCCAGAGTGTGTGTGTCTTGTATAATTGTAGGGTTACAGGCATATGTTTGTATTCATTCTTCTTATTGTAAAAGGTTGCAAGGTGTTGATTTACCTTTCAGCACGTAATTGAAAAAGAAAATCACTACAAGTCACTCGCAATCTCAAAGGAAAAAGTGCTTTTGCGGAGTGAAATGAACCAACTTGCGTTAGTGCTTGTATCGCACAAATGTATTGTTCACCTCAAGAGTTCAAACTAATGGTTGTGCGTATAGCTTTTTATACATACTTGCATCGATACTTTTTCTGACTTATACAGTGAAAAGATGAGCGTTAGCAGTGCAAAGTAGAAACAACTTCTAATTGTGTCCTTTGAGTTCATGCTATCTCTGTAGTTTACATTCCAATAAAACAAAACTTGATTGTCCTGCTAAGATCAACAACAAAACAAAACAGGTAGAATTATCTGTGACACAAACCAGACAGCAAAAACACACAGGAGAATGTCAGTCAATCAGCAATCACACCTATCCCGAGCATAAACACACCTATTATACGTGCTAAGCGGTGTCAGTGTAAACAATGCAGAACAATACACTCTGCATTTCTAGCTGCAGTGGCTCCTCTGATTGGCTGGATCGATCGTCGGAGGCATTTGATGTTATAGGAGGAGAGGCGAGGCATATTGATTGAAGGATAATCAGAGACAAGCTGGCTTGGTCCTCTTCAATAATTCAAAGGAAGGATTTGGGGTGAGATTCCCTTAGATCGGAGGTGTGATGTACATTTCATAGCCTGAGAGTTAGGGAGCTGCACAGGAACGGGGAGGCGAGGGGAGTGTGTGATGATGTGTGTGTGTGTGAGTGGGAAGGAGGTGAGGGTCACGTGGGCTCAAACATGAGACACCTTTTAAACCAATCGCTCAATAAGCAACGGTGACCGAATGGTGTTCTCCACCTGCTACAACTCTGAATTCAATGGTTGGGGTGTTCGTCCTGGATTGTATTGTTTTTGCATGCGCACGTGTGTTCATGCACTGAAAAGTTCCCTCTTTGGAGGCTTTTTGTAAGGTTCCTGAGGTACAATGTATAGCAAACTGTGTTTACCTCACCCAGAGGACCTTACGCTGCAATCCAACCATTGATTTTCCTCTAACACCTTCAGCTCTGTATGTGTGACTAAGCCAGTTTTACTGGCCGTGGCATTGCTGTGAAAAACAGCACAAGCATAAACATTTGAGCTGCTTTTGTTCTGTCTCGTTTCAATGCATTTTTTTACATTGTAGATGAGCGTGCTGCCTCTTGAACTTGAGTTAAATTATTGTTGAACTTGTTGGTACATCAGTTCACACCAGATCAGAGAGCATGCTGGGTAAAATGATCTGCCTGAGAGCTAATATGGATCTTTGAGATTATCAGATTTTTTTTTACCTAAACTCTGACTCTATGTTTCTGTATGGCAGAATTCCGCACATTAATTTTCATGTTGATTAAAATGTTAAGATATGTGGCGTTTCTAGATTAGGTCGTAACACTGACCTGTCTAACATGGCTACTTTTTTTTTTTTTTTTTTTACCTATAGGTTGAGCCTGTGATTCTGTTTCAGAAATTAATAATGTTCACTAAAATGTCAAGTCACATACACCGTTGCCCATAAGGTGGAATAATTTTGTTTTCAGACACATGCCTCTTTTTATTCCTATTTGTACACATCAGTAATCACCTTTGACCACTTTTCCAATCATTACATATTGAGTCACAGTCACACTTTATCTATCAAGAATAAATCACAATGTCACAATTATTGCATGAGAACAGTTAAAAATATTTTATTCCAACAGTGTATTTTGAACTAGTGTCCATCTGTTCACACTACACATCACTATGTAGTATACAATGTGTCATCATATTATACAAGTCAAATCTATGATGCTGGTTGAAGAATTAAAAAAGATAAAACATTTATATTAAGCAGTATATAATTATATTTAATTTTTTGAATAACACACTATACAGTATTTGGGAGTCATACAGTATGCCCTTATCGATGTTTTTGTCAACAGCTATGAGTCTTCATTTGGTCACATATAAATAGAGAAAAAACAGGTGTTACTTGTATTCTTTATCCATTATAAAGGAGAAATTTATCTGTAAAATGGTCCATCTTGCTAACTTTCAGGCTTTTGAGACAAGTCACTGTAACACAGTACAATGAACAAACCAATATTGCTACTGTAAAGATTCTAAATAGTGTTTTATTTTTCATTCATTTCTGTATGGACTCATAATGGTTATAATTATGCCTACTTAAAAAAAAAACCCAACTTGATACCACTTGAGCCTTTACATTAGTCATAAGAACTAATACCAAAGAGAGTCTTACTAAAAATGCTCCCATACAATTAAGAGAAATGTGTTTATTGATATATAACTTCAGAATTCAGTGCAAAATATGAAAATACTCAGACTATGAATTCCACATTGCGGTAAAAGTTATAGTTTTAGACTGTTGCTTGAAAATAGCTTTTGAAAGCCATGCTCAAGGTGCTCTTTGTGGCGAAGGCCTACAGAAGCTTATGCGTCTCCATGGTTTATACCACCATGACCTATACTGTGGATCTATGTGGCGCTAGTCAGACGTGTCTGGAATCAGACTGCATTACTGCCACTGCAGCCAGGCAAAAGGTCAAACAAGGGGGCTTCCTCTGTAACACGTGGTTTTCTCCCGGCGCTTATCTCCTAATCACTGCAATTACCACAGCACCGCTTGTTTGTTTGTTTGCTGGAATGGTGCATTAGTGTGTTTGTATCCCGCTGACCGGTGCAGACGTGTCAGGCGGGCGTCTGGGGAGGGACACTGCGGTTAGAGGGTATGCTGACTGCAGATGTGGGATGTAGATAAAGGGACCGCCACTATCATCATCTTAAACATCATCATCATCATCATCATCATTTTGATCATGAGTCTGTCTCTCTCTCTCTCGCTCTCTCTCTCTCTCTCTCTCTCTCTCTCGCTCTCTCGCTCGCTCTCTCTCTCTCTCTCTCTCTCTCTCTCTCTCTCTCACTGTGCCTCCATTTCTTTCTCTTCCTCCCTGTCTCAAACTGAGAGAGTATGTGCACGTGCCACCGGAGAATTACTGCATCAGGTCATCTGTCAGTGTCTCCATACAGCACCACACCCTATAGTCCACACCACAGATGCTCCCTCATGCATACTGAGCTACTGAGGTTATGCCCTCATATGTTTACATTTGGTCTTTACTCATCTGGTTTTTACTACCACGACCTAATATTTTTCCACCTTTTCTCCCCTCAAACTAAAATCTTTTTTCCCTTTACATTGTCTTTTTTTTTTCTTTTCCAATCGACACCGCTGCCTTGTAATATCTTATTCTTCTACCGCTGCCCTTGTCTTGTAGAGCCGCCGACTGCAGCCTAGTCCACTGACTGTTTGAGATGAACGGGTGAGCATGTAGACAAACGTCCTCTCCCATGCTCCCTGTCACCTCTTACCTGGAATCACATCTGCACACACTGTAATTATCCCCATTGGATGAGGAATGGGGCTCCTCCATGCAGCTCTGGCTCCTGATCTGTCTACAGCAGAGCATAGCAGGTAGATACAGGGCTTCTCTCCCACTCATCATTACTGCAGGAGATACCTGGCTAATTATAGCCCTATGCTGCTGTAACAGAGGCAGACATGGATATCAGGCTTACTGGGAGGAGCAGATATTGCTGGGGCAGATGGATATGGTAGAGAGAGGATTAACAAATGAACCATTTGCAGTGGAAGGAATCAGATCTACACCAGAAGAAAATGTTTATTGCCATTGTTTATTTTGCACGAACCAATTTATAGTATTTTTGGAATATTTTCATTAGTGTTTCATAGTTCATTTTCATATTATTTTTACTAGCTGGCAGTTGAATTTTTTAACTCTTTATAAATGTTTATTCAGGCAGTGCATTTTCACAACACAATGCCATGTGAGAGAGTGAAACATCTGAAATACCATCTTGACTCATTAGTTTTTGGATAAACAGGCTGCTGCCAGTCTTAGCTTCAACATTTCTTTAATGCACCACACTGTGCAGAGCATCTCTGTTTAATACAGCTTGACCTTGATCGCAGAACTGTAGGTGAGCCGCATGGCAGGCTGAACGCACACACAATATACTGCGTGCGCCTGTGTGATTGTGTGCGTGTCTACATCCTCTCTGACCTAGCATGTCCTCTTTCCATCATCTCCAGTGTTTTTTTCTCCCATCATCGTAAATGGTTCTCTGTGCTGCCTCTCTAGGTTTATGCAGCATCATTCACAAACATCATCCTCGTCCTTCCCCTCACTCACTCCTCTGTCCTCTCATTCTTTTGAAGTCCTTGATTCACGTGTATTCTCCTGAAGAGCTCCTATATGTCAGCCGACCAGCCTGAGAGACAAAGGCAGGCCTGAGTTAATTACCTATCATTTAGAGCAGATGGCTGCAGATGATATGTAAATGGATGTGTGTGTGTGTGTGCGTCTCTCTGGGTGTATATGCCAGCATGTAAGAAACTGCGTGTGCGTGTGTGATTGTGCATATGCCTGTATGTCAGTCTGCTTGTGCATGCAAGAATATACACGGTTCATCCCTCTATCTTTTCTATATTTGTGTGCATGTGCAGATTTTTTTTCTTGGGTTTACATTTTAAATTGGGTTACAGATTGTTGTATTCCACTCAGATAAAATGTTAATGACTAAGCCTATAATTATGAGTTGCAGTTTTTGTGCAATTACTCCTAGGCTCCTTTAGGCTTCCATGTTCATTCAAATGTATGTTTATTAACAATCTATGTCTCCAACTTAGAATTAAAATTACTTTGCCGCTCATTTCCTTTTTCAGGTCAATATTTCATAACCCTATTTTTTTTTGCACATTAAAAATAAAATACATTGTACTTTTTTATGTGTTATCTCTAAATTCTTCGGCTCTGAGGCTCAGAGCACTGACTTAAATCTAGGCCATAGTAAATCAATTGAGACATTTGTTTTAGTCTGTTATTGTTTGACGGCTAACTCAGGAGTATCCTCAAAAAAGTCTAAAGATGTTTTTTTTTGTTTTTGTTTTTTTTGAGTGGCGAGCTCGCTTGACACCAAACATAAGCCGGTGTGTTCTTAGCATGAAGCAAGAGGCATGGCCAATCAATGATGAATGTGCAGTGAATCAGAGATATATGTTACAGTGCTCTATGACACAGGAAGAAATGTAACCACAGAGGGAGGGCAGGAGAGAAAGGGGGAGGAGAGCTGTGGAGGGGTGCAGGAGTGAAAGGGAGAAGGGGGGCTTGGAGGGGGGGGTTGGACAGTGAGATCAATAGTACTGCTTGAAAGACCTGTTCGTTTTTGACTTCACACTGTAAATTAAGCCTTCTCTGTGCCAACCATTTTTCAGCAGCGTGCGTCCGTGTGAATTGCAGTGTATATGTGAGCTATAATGCGGGCTTTTGTGCATTATACAGTAGCTGCTGTAAAGTGTGTGAAATAATCTCTGTATGTTTATTCTCCACCAACACACCCAGCGGGAATCTGTGAATGTAGTCAGCATGTGTGACTGTAAGTTTGCAATGCCACAGATGGAGACCCACTAATTTACTCATTATGGAGATTTAATAGGAGAGAATACGGCTGCAAAGATCACATGTATCTAATAGACAACATTCAGCGTGTTTCAGTTTTTTATTCAATATATATTTGACTCCCATTCAGATTCATCTGCATTTTATTTTTTTCCCATTCCTAAATGCTGAAATTTTTAATAAATTATTTTTCAACTGGCAGCTTTAGGCATGACATGATCAGTGCAGAAGCAGCAAATGGAGTCCATTGATATGATGGTTAGTCGCCTATTGGCTCCCTGGTGAGCAAACCTCTTTCACAGCTCTGAAAAGTTAACACTGCTTCAGGCCTTTTATGGCATGATGGCAAATAGAGCAGTTTGGCTTCATTTACTAATGCAGCAAGTCCTCGCATAGTGTTTTCTGCTGTTCCAATAGTCAGCACAATAGATCTAATTACATTTCAAAGAACAATTAGCAAAGATATTACATTAGGAATTGTGTAAGTCTGCATATGGTCAATCAGTGAAACAGTGTAGAAATAATTCTCACATTAGCTTGCTGGTGTTGCAAACATTTTCTTGTGATTTTCATGCTTGGTGTGCCTAAACAGAGATTTTGACAATCTAATAGAATTATTGGACAAGTGAATAAAATGTTCCACAGTTTATTGCCTTTATTTAAACAAATTTAAAAGCATTGAACATTGTCTCTGCTCAGGAGTCAGAAAAAGAAAATGGACCCAACCATCGTTGAGCTTTACGTTGTAACAACAATGCCCTCTACTGACACTAAGAGTCTCTGCACCAGCACTATGTTACAATATGGAAGATATAAGCAGGGTCTCCTCTATTATTTGTCTCTTTTTGGCCTCAGCTATGGTACTTATACAGAAATGGCTGCTGTTTTTTTCACATTGTGCTCAAATTTGGGGTGTTTTAGCCAACATTGTAAATTACTGCAACTTGAAACAGTGGGACACACGCAGGAAACTCCTGCAATTAGGGAAGTCATGTGTCTTTGAGTCTAAATTTATCTGCACCAAAATAAAATGTCCTATTGTGTTAAAATTAAAGTGGCCTCATTAGGACAATAATAGCACTATAAAATGAGATAAAAGGGGATTCTGATTAACCTTTGGCTCCAATTTCATGTAGTAACCGCCAGACTCAGTTATGTGGTCTTGTTATGTGCACGTGAGACTGTCTGACTGTCCACGCTTGCTAATTTTACCACACGCTCCTCCACTCATTCATTCATACAAGGTATTTCTCTGCTCCGGCTGCAGAGAAAGTGTGTGCACCTTTGATCTGCTCTCGCTCATGGTCTGTATCTCTCCTGAAGCAGAAAACCATTAAATGCACTTTGTGTCCAGATACACTTGTCATGCAATAGCCAGCTCAGATCCCAGGGAATCAAAGGTATGGGTGATGCCTCCAGAACCTGCATTAATATTCATGAGAGCCAGAGCTGCCCTATGATGTAATTGCGGTAGCGGCGAAGGTCAGTGTCTTTGCCCACCCTGTGCACAATATCAAAGCCCAGACGCACACATGCCACTTAGTTTTCCTTTATGGTAATCTCCATGCATTTTGAAGACGGGGTAAATAGATGAAAATCTGTTTTTAATTGTGTTATCACCAGACTTTTATGCTCTCAGGGTTCTCACTCTCACATTACAATGTTGCTCTCTCATGTTCTCTCCTTGGACACACATCACAGTAAGCCTTTCATCCAGGGACTAGAGCTGTTTACAAGCCTCCCACCCACCAATGTGTCCTATTCTCAAGGCTCAGCTGGTTCTGAATATAATGGACCGTGCTTTTATTCATGTTCCAGCTTCGGCCCTGATCTGGCACCAAGGATTCAACTGGATATCAAAGCATCCACATGTTTAATGAGAATCACAGAATATATTGAATTACTGAATAAAGATCATTTGTTACATTATTAAATGTATAATATGCTCTAGATGTGTAAGTTAGCATGTTTGCTTTTGTAGTGATTCATCCTGCTGTGACTGGATGTACTTGGAGTTATCCTTTCTGTAAGTGTTTGGTGGTAGTTTTGTGTCCTGTGAAGCCCTCGCTGCAGAAGCTGATTGATAGAACCAGGACAGACAACAGCTCCTGTCACATAACTATGACTGCTGTCAGACCCAGTTCTGTCACAGCATATGACTTTACTTTAAAAAACAATAATCTGTTTTACAGTATTTAACATGGAATGATACTTGTCCTTGAGGTATTTACAGAGTCTTTGACAAATAAGCAGCTGAAATGCCAGTCAGTCAAGAAATCTCAACAGGCCAAATCTCAATTTACGGTTGTATAATGACCATCATATCCTTCAAAGCTACTGTTCTGAATTCAAATCATTTTTTGATTTCAAGTTTTTACAACTTTTTACTGCATATCATTTTGTGTCACATCACTTTTAGACAGTAGTGGGGCAAAAAATATTTTAAAAAATCACCCTCAAATTTCCAAGCGCCTCTAATATGAAAAGCTGAGAGGGGATAGGTGCCGGTTCTGTGGGATTCCCCATGAATTAGCAGCATAGTGGGACACTTCCTGTAGAGTAGAAACTAAGAAGATTTCCATGAGCCCCTGTCAAGGCTAATAACCACAGTGGTCTTGCAGAGAGCTCCCCCAGGGCCGTTTGACCATGTAAGCAACGGGAGGGGTGATTTTCAGGGAGGTGGGGGTCAGGAGAGTCGGAGCTGATGCTTCTCAGACTGTCTCAACCCATTTAGCTCTTTGGGGCATGGCCAATCCATCTCTCCCATGTAGAAATAAGGTTCATCATAACCCTGCTGTGTTTTGAGATGACTGGAGATGGTGAGAGCACAGAGGCGAGGAATGGGTAAAAAGTGCGAATGGACAGCAAAGCAGAAAGACAAAAATACAGACAGACACACAAGCAGATATTCAGGGGGCAGGCTTAAGGGGGGGCTCGGGCCTTCTGGGCATGCCCCAGTGCTGACATCAGCAGAGGCAGTCGCAACCCCGACAGAACACCGCGAACCACAAAGGGTGGGCGAGAGGAGGAAGGGAAGGGAGGGGCAAGGAGGAGGAAGATTGAGGGGGAGGGGGGAAAAGATGGGGGTACGACACTTGTAATCGGATCATTGGCTACAGTGGGTTGAGTCGATGTGATCAATAGAAACTGCACATGCAGCAGAGAGCCTTTAATGGCCCTTAATCTCCATCAGGCCTGAGTAGGAGGGTGGAAGAGGAAGTCACAGGAGCAAAGGGAGTCTGCATCGCATTACACACTCAACCTGCACACACGCACACATACATCCAAGAGTATAGAGTCCCCGCCGGTGACTCCAGGACTCAGCAGTGAGCATGTCATATTTCATTCCTGGGCACTTTTTCATTTCATTTCAAATGCATTACATTTCAGACCTTTCCATTCTGCACTACCCCCTACAATGCAAAACCTTGGCTTGAACATGCCTTTCCCGTACAGGACACATTCCAGCCATTGAATTTAATAAGCAGTCTGGCCACAGTTAGTGTGTCTCCACAGTATGAGAGGGTATGCAGTCCAGTTATGAAGTATAGATGTGGCAGAAAACCTTTTGGATGCAGCACTTTGTGTCATTCCTCCGTTTCATCTAATTCATCTATTTTCTCCATAGATTAAACATTCATATTTATGAGGAGCACCCAAGTGTCTTAAAAGGGCAGTGCAGCATAATAAACATAGAGATAGAAATTAGTGACACAGCGGCAGTCCGCCCTGTGTCACGCTCTGATGTTATTTCTTCTTATTCTCTCTTCTTTTCTCACTTTGTACTGGACTTTTTTTCTTTACTTATTCATAAATTAAACAGTGCATGGACCAGGTCAAACCAGAATGGATATGACTTGTTCTCCAAAAAAATAATGATGGTACAGATATGCTCAGAACATCTGAAATATTTAATGGCATCTAGCCGTCAAATTGCAAACGAATACCTTAGCCTATAGTGGCAACAAAAACAGGAATGACATCAGACTTAGTGGGTGTTTTGTCTGATTTGGCTTTTTTAGTTAAAGGGATACAAACCATGGTTCACACTCAAACATAGCAGGTGACAGTAATATATTTTACTGTGGGATGGCACCGGTTATAAACAAAAAACCAAGCAAAAAAAGCAAAAAAAGGATAAAAAGAAATCAGTTTGGAGCGGTGGTGGCGGTCCATTCCCATTATAGGTACTGGACAAACAGTTCATTGTAAGGTAACAAAAGCATCACAATTCTTATTTAATGAAATTAATTAATGAAACCATAATCATGATTATTATATTCTGTTTCTGCGTTGAGATCCTCTGAATCCCCGTAATTATTACACACTGGAGCTTCAAATAAGAATCCTGGAATATGCACAGTCCAGATTGAATCGCTTTATCTGCCATATGCAACGCTCTATATGTGCCATATAAAGTAACATAAAGAAGAAGTTACAAAGCTGTCTACTTTTTCTGTTATATACGTCTTACATCTGAAGGTCAACCAGCCAGTCAGACACTATTCTTCAGGCTTATTCACAGTTCTCTTTATATTACTGATTACACAGAAATAGGTTTTCCTAACCCAAACAGTTGCATCAACACTGTACCATTGATTTGATCAGTGCTTCTTGTTGCCAGGGAACATTCAAACAGATTAATGACCCTGGGCCTCAAATGATTCCCTGCTGCTCTGAAGGCTGCCTATATGCATTACATAAACATTTCATTTGTCCAACAAATACAGAGTTGTGAAAAGTGCTCTTACGGATTGCTGATTAATTCACTGCATTAGTTATTCCTGCCGTTAGAAAAGTTTCATAAATCAATTGGATATAAATGGCTGAGGAAGTGAACAGTTGCCTTAATTGTGCAGCATCAGTTAAAAGTGTAATAGTAGTTTTCCTCAACCACATTCTAGGCAATTTATGTAAAAACTGTTTTACTAATGTGTGCCACTGAGTAATGGAAACACAAAGATGTGGTTTTGAACTATATAGCAGAAAACCTTAATTTTAGTCCAAAGCTTAAATTATATCACAGGTTGTAAAGGTACACATATATGATGTAATTCATAGAAGCATTCATCCAGATAAATATAATACGATCAAGTCACAATTGCAAGTACTACATCTGAATTTCACTGAGGCACTCCACTTACATGAAATAAGGTTGAGTGGTGAATGAGGTGAATGAATACAGTTATGTATAATGAAAGCCTCTGGAAATGTGGCTTGAATAGCAATCATGCATAGACTATATGATGTCAAAGTCGAGTGTCATTTTAAGTATCCAAAAATCCAGAAGGAAAAATGAACACTCGTAACTATTAAAACTCCTAGTGAAAAAAAAACTGCACATTTTGCTGTCATTTGAATCATGTTACATATAGTATCACCTTATGTTACGGGACCTTCAGAGATTGTCAATTCACAAGGGCTCACAAGTACAGGACGTTACCAGAGTAAGTACATCAGAGAACATGGACATCCAATTTTCCACATAGTTTTGTAGACTTAAGGGGACTGCTATGAAATACCACTAAATCTGCTTTTACAGCTCAAAAACCGCCCACTTCATGTCAGTATAAATCAGAGCTGGACTGGAACAAAAATTCAGCTCTGGAGTTTTTGGTCCAGACCATCCCACCACACCCCGCACGCAGGTTAATGTACACTAGCGCGTTGACCCGCAGGTTCTAGATGTGTGGTATAAATATTGGTGTAATAAACCTACCTCTGCTACAGTTCATTCCTTTACTTTCTTGTTAAATTCCACTGGCAGTGCCAGTTAAATAACCTTTCAGCTGGCATGTGTGTTTCTGCACATGAAATTTGACCCCATGGCAATGTGGCCCTATTGTTTATCTGTTGCTAGGTAACCCACTTCAATTCTATGATTGTATGATTCTGGGCATTTGTAAGGCTATTGTATTCTAAAATTACTAATATCTCCCAAAATATTGGTCCTATCAACTTGCCGTTTTCACTAGTCTCTTCCTTGACCTGAAAGTATGCCAGACTGCAGCAGTCAGCCCCTTCCGGATTTTGTGTGATGCTCGAGACACACAGAGTCCACTTCCCTTTTATAAGATACACACAAGCCCTTCATACCACCACTTTTACTGAACAATATCTCTTTGTATTCTGAAGCCTTCAATAAAATAACTCTTTGGCTAGTTGGCTGTCTGTCTATCTCCATGGACCAGGAGGGTTACCGTAGTTACAAAAAAAAAAAATGGCCGTCCATTCGGCCCCAATATTGATGGGCCCACAGGGAAAACGACCGCTACTCCATATGGCCAGTCCAGCCCTGGTGTAAATATTGTATATAAATTAGGATAACTTTGATGGCAGTTATTTATATTTTCATAGTTACTGAAAACAAAAGTCATGCATCCACTCAAAAGACCTCTACACTGCTGCTGCTTTTCCTGAAAAAGATTACAAGGAGAATTCATTGGTGTTGTTGTTATTATTAGCTGCACTGTTCACTTTCTGTATATTTATCTTGTACACAAAGAGCAATGGTAGCTGTCTGGTGATCATCTTTCATCATATGAAAGATGGCACAAATATTCCAAATAAACTTGCACATATTTCCATGAAGGAAAAAATATCTTGTCACTATAGATTTCATGTAAAATGTGAACCTGTCTAAGAATATGACCAAGGATAGTCTTTTTTTTATTAAAGAAAGTGGGCATTTTTTTCATCTTGCCAGGCAGACATCAAACTGAATTCAGTGTTTTGTTACCTAACCTGTGAATGTAGAAACTATCGTCTCACTGTCATTAAGACTCTCCCGGCATCTCTTTACCAATATTAAATATGATGTAAATGATCAAGTCATGACGGCAACAGAAGACAAATAAACAGCGTCTACTAACTTAAACTGTTACTAAACAACTATCTTGCAAATCAAACTGCCTGCTTCTATCAAATGTATTTGTAACTAATTACTTTTCATTTTCACAAGTTTCACTTTAGTTGAAACTACTTAAGCAGCGAACTGTCGAGTTGTACTGGTGCAACAGAGTGATATTTGTGAGTGGACTGGATGTAACTCTGGTTCCATGAGGAGGAAAAACACTGGAAGAAACCAATCGCATCGAGGACAGAGGGGGTTTGACTTTCTGATGTACAATCAATGACATAATTACATGACTAGACTGGACGTGATGATGTATGAAAAGAATTAGAACCAAATAATAAACAAAAGCAATAAATTAAACTCAATAAAAATCTAAAAAGGACAGATGAGGCAGGTATTCTCTGGTTTCCATGGGCATGATGCCACCGCCTGGATGTACTCATAACAGTCCAAAACTTGAGTGTGAAACAACTCTTCTCACCCTCAGTTGCCATTTTGCCCGTGTAGTGGAAGGAGAAGAACAACAAAAGTGTGAAAATAGCAGCCTTGGAAGCTGCATTTTTAACTAGTCCTAGGTTTATGAGCTTAGCTTTAGCCAGCAAACACTGTAGTTGGAGACAGTCATGGCCAAAATATTGGGAATAATCCTCTGCCTGGTTGTAAATTATCATTAATAAGCCATTTCCAGTAGGTATACGATAGCCATGTTTGATTTGAGACAAGAATACTCTGGTGATATACAATCATTACATAAATAGCCGACATAGAGCGCACTGTACTGCAAGGAACTACACAAATGGAAGTATCAGAGACACAGATGTGGTGTATTATGTATAATGAATAACATATTGCTTAACAATACATGACATTAACACATAGATAGCTAGAAAGATTGTTTGCTAGGAGCTTGTAGCTAAATTTGCCTGGGATAAATCTCCAGTATAACCACAGGCCTAATATCAGTTTATAAAAATGTAAGCAATATTTAGAATAAACCTACTTTCTTGTGCTTTTTGATGTTTAATAGTATGTACGTTCAGTCATCTTTCGAACTGCTTCAAGTGGGTCATGGGGGTCTCGGAGCTTATCCCAGCTACAAACAGGTGAAGATGAGTTGATCCCTGGATGTGTCTGGTTTGATATACACAGATGAACAATCATTCACTGTCACATTCACACTTAAAGGTGATTTAGATCAACCACATAACCTATTAAACTGCATGTCTGGACAGTGGGAGGAAGCTGGAGTACCTGGACAGAACCCACACATGGAGAATATACAAACCCCACCTAAAGGTCCACACCAGCCAGCACCACTGGACCACCGTTCAACCCCTATTAGGTACATAAGTCCTCAAATTATTTTTTGATGCTGTTCAAATTATGCCAATATTTACACATATAGTGTTTGACAATGTAAAAGAAAATTTTACAAATCAAAAAAATCCACCGTTTGTTGTAAAACTGAAGTGTAAGACAGAAAATAAATAAACAGAAAGACTACACACCTGAAAGTTTCGGAGCTGATGTCATCGTAACTGCTTCTATCCACCATCTGTTCAGTCACTGATGATGTCTCCGCAGCTACAACTTGACCAGAGTTGTAGTGATTTCACCTCTTTTAATACTTTTTCATGTTGCTTTTGAAGATTTATGTAGAATGTGCAGCAGCCATTTTGTTGTTAGCGACGTGATGATAGATGCAGTCCATTAAGCTGTTAACAACAAAACTATACCATCTTTGCCACAAACTGCAACTTTATTTGCTTGTAAATGTATACATTAAATTGACAAACATGGTGTTTGATCATTTTAATATTTGTCAAAACTCAAAAAACTCCCCTCTGATTGCTGCCACACGTGGAATGTTCTGAAGTCTTCCTGCTATAAAAGGGTTGGGAACCCTCTTCTTCTTCCTGTTTGACCGACAGACCTGGAACCTGGTGATGAGATGGAGCGAACACAGAGTGGAGCAACAAACAACTGGGTAATAAAATGTATTGTGAAATGTGGGCCCAACATGAAAATATCTCAAAGAATGCAAAAATGATGAAGATTACCAGGAACAAACAAAACCAAACCAGCTAGGCCAACAGGCCAAAACCTGTGCTCCACCCTGTTACTCCAACCCAGCACCAGGCCTGAGAACAAAGGAGGTGCCTTTACTCACATGGCTTGGGCTGCCACCACGACAGGTGGCACACTGGATAGCTCTCTATATGTCACTTGGAAGTCTAGGAGAAAAACTTCCCAATGCTGAAAAAATATACCCTGATTTTTTTTATGACATCAGTATATTCTCCAATAAAAGACTTTATTTGGTTGTGATGTAGGTGGGCTTCAGCGTTTTTGAAGCTTGACAGGAATTTCATGTCTGGATATAAGGATATGCAACTAGCAGGGTTTGACCATTTCCTAACATCTGTCCAGCGTGAGTCCCCCAACTTGTTCTAAAAGGCTGTGTGAAAATGAAGATAAATATTGAGGGAAACATCAAAGAATTTATACTTTTTTGATATTAATAACTACCTCCCATAACTGAGAGAAAATCTTGCTAAAAAGCCTGGTTTCTCAGAGGTTCTTCAAGGAATAAGCAGTTAACATGTTTGACTACATCTGAAATTAACTGTTGGGATTTGTGGAAGTAATTTTAAGTCTCTTTACCTTTTATTGCTGGCGCCTCCATGTGGGCATCTGACATAATACCACTGTTTAACATCAAAATGAGCTGGATAACTGCTTACTTAACCTTTATTCTTTGTGGTAAAAACAGATGCTTACAAACACTAAGATAAACCTATTAAATCACTTTACATCTTACAGAAATCTTAATGTGACTTCCTTGGTAATTATTTGCCACTGTCAACACCTACATTTACAAAACTACAAAATTCTTGAAATGTCTCATTCCTCCTTCATTGTATGCAACAACAAAGTCTTTCCATCTTAGATCTACTTCATATCATTGTGTTCGGCAAAATGCTCAGCCTGTACTTTCAGTTCACAGATAATGATATAACCATGGCAACACAGACACCTTGGAAACGAGCAGGAAGAAAACTCAGACATTGCTGTTTGTCAAAAGCCCGTTTTTTTACAAATGAGAAATAAAATATGCTGATTATTTCACCTGCCTTGCTGAGTAACACCTTGAAACTTCAATATCACTTTGAATGGAACTCAGCTGAGACTCCGATTGCATTTGTTATTGTTGATGCACTCACCGCTATATTATTTTGTTCGCTTAGAACATCAACCGAAATGGTTTCCTACAATGTCTAAACACCAGTTCTGTAGAGATGTACATATATATATTTAGAATAATCTTCACCTCTTTTATCAGCCAAATGCCATTGTGGAATGACATAGTCGTCAATAGGGCTAATGTTGAGAGAGGACTTATTGAGTGACATACCATGGCCCAGAGTGTGAAAACCTTCAAAACATCAAGGAAGTGCCAACCCTGAGACTTGCCCTAACCTTGCCTTGAGCCATGTGTTGATGAGTCTTCACTGTGACTGAAACTTCAAAGACATTTCAGCTCACTAAGATGCTCCTTCGCTCTCATCTTCTCTCAGCTGAATCCCTCACCAGAAGGACATTTTGATGATTTATATAAAAAAAATTTTTTTGCTTGGCACTTTCTTGGAACAGCTTCGACCACTGTTAAAAAGGCTAAATTGACTGTTGATAACATTAAAAACATTTACCAGTTAGTTTGATGAAATGGTAATGGCATGACAAGCCTCAGAAACTGAACAAAAAGGATGCGTGGGTTTGAGTAAGTGCATTTTTTATTTATTTTTTTTTCCTGTTGAGCTCTAATGAATTTAAGCTAAAGCAATGTGCAGCACTCATGAACCAATAAACACACTTGACAGTAATGTTAACACACCACGCCTTATATCAGTTCAATGAGTGAGGTAAAATCAAGAACACGTATCAGAGGTCCCTAATTAAATCAGCGTTTTGCATTTTTTGAGAATTTGTACATCTCGGCACCATCACACACAACTAGTAATTGTGAGGGTATTGTGGGGTGAATAAATAGCAACTTCTCTGCTTACTTTGTGTGTTGTGTTCACAGACAAATGGAAGCAGGAAGAGTGTGATCTTTTCAAAGGCCGCCTGCAACAACCTGATGGATGCACAAATTAACACACAGAGGAGAGAAGTCGCAATCCAAAGCCTCCAATGTTATAATTACAGCCTTTTTCTTCCTCCTTGACAAACATAAAGGGGGGATTTTTCTCTCTCCAGCTCACATCCTCTCTCTCTCCTTCTCTTCTCCACCTCTCACTGCACAGCTTGGCGAGCTGGCATTAATTGCTTCGAAAAGCTGTGGAAGCACAACAAGTGCTTCTCATCCTGGTATAATTGTGTCTGTAGGAGTTGGAGGGCTTGAGAAGAAAGAGGGCTTTGCTTCTTACAGGAAGGGCTTTGTAGTGTGTCTGGGGAGATGAGGATACTGGGAAGTACGTGGTGCAATGGCACACTCTGGTGGGCACAAAGTAAAAACAGAAGAAATCATCAACCGATCTTTCAGTGAGTAAAGAAAAGTAGCGATCGTCTGTAATTCAACCTCATGTTTCACTCTGCTGCCTCAGTGGTGGAGGAACAATTCAGACATTTAATAAAGCTCAAAAATTACATGAATGTTAACACTGCTTCTTGTGCAAACATGGTTCTACAAACTGATATGATCTGCAGTCCTGTGAGGGTATTTCACTCGGGTCCATCTTTCCATATCTGTAACTGTAAAAATCTGCCTTTCAACATTTTGAGTTGAAAGGCAGATCTCTATATATCTCAGTCCTCCTCGAAGATAGTTTCGAGATTTTTTTTTTTTTTTTGTTAAAGGGTTCTTTATCATTGGAAGATAAAGTAGTTTTGGACGTTTTTGACAATTTCTTGGAAATGAAGGCAGCTATTGCTTTGAGAAAAGAATAATAAATGACATGTCACATGACAATCTATTAACAAGATCAATGTCTTGCTGAGCTCGGTGACTATTTCTCAATCCACCATTGTTCCTGACTTCAGTTTTGAACATTGCAACTTGAGATTTGTGAAAAATAAAAAAAATAACATGTCCAGATAAAAGTAATGTTTCTTTTAGTGTATTCACAAGTGGAAGTATATAGTGTTGCGAGTATAATCTAAGGGGATGAGGGTCTGCAATCTCTGACGGTCTTGTTATACATCATACAATCTTAATCTGAAATCTGCATTCAACTTTCAGTTTCTTTTTGTTAAAATCTATCAAAAACAGTCAAAAATACCATGCTAAATTTCCTTGTCAGATTTTGACTGATTACTTTTTTTAATATTATCATCAATTCAAATGAAAACTTAAAATAATCACCACAACTGACCCTGTGTGCCACCAAGTAATCAACAACCTTTTACTCCGAGGGAACCATTACCTAAACCTGTCATATAAATCTATTGAAGTATAAAACAGCATAGTATGTGAATAATAACTTACAATGTCTTTCGATGTAAGAACCTAGTCATATTCCGCAGTTTGCAGTCCTGAGGTTAGTAATAGCATGAGGGAATAATCTGTCTAGTCTGTCAAATGGCCACCTATAATTTTCACATCATTGTCATAAAATTATACATTATTGTACATTATGAATAAAGACCTTTTCATCATTGTTGGAACATTTTCTGAGTTTAATATTCTTGCCTGTTTTACTGATATAACAGACAAATATAGGTAGGCAAGATGGAAAATTCCAGTTTTGATGTTGTGCGCTTAAATTTTTTATGTATAGTATCATAGTTCAGATAAGCAACACCATTTGATGTGCACTTCTTCAGGGCAACTTCATGCGCTTGGCAACACACCCACCTGGTACCAATAACATTTTCCTGTAACAAATCCTTATGCAAAGCAAGTTTGGGAATGTAGTTACTGCTATAAATATACTAATTTATACAGACACACATGGAAAAAGAAAGAAATGAGGGTTGCTTTCTCTGCAGGTCGGTTTATATTTTCCTATTTATTGTGTTGTATTGAAGTGTGACAGTTTCTGAAGAAAAAGACAAAAGAGAGTTTTGCGCTAAACATGGGTAATTTTTATTTAGCTAGTGAGTTACCTAGAGGAGAAAACTGTCACATCCTTGCAGTTGATGCCTTGCCGTTTTGGGGGGATCCCAACAAAACCACACTCGAAGAGGTGTGTGGGGATTCTCCCAAAAGTGCTAGAGCTGTTGAGGACAGTCTGATTGAGCCTGAGGTACGGTCAAGTACATCAACATCAGAGCAAAGACAGTCACCCAAAGGGCCCAAGGAGGCCGGCGCTAATTCTACCAGAGCAGCAGGTTTCTCCTCAGACAAATGCACTTCAGAATGACAGAATCACAAGAGAGAAAAAACAAAGATGTGCACTGACCAGCACTTGCCAGCCTGCTGCATAACTGTAATCTTTTGGTACACGGAAACAGATGCAGAAAAGAAGGAAACAGGTAGATAGAGGATACATCCTATGATTGGCATGATTGTGGCTGTTTCCCAATTAATTTGTCCCTCCTGTCAATCATCCACAGCCTCTGTCTGAGGAGGATCAGACAGCTGAATACAGATTCAAGTACAAGATTAATTTATACATATCATCTTTAATTCTCTTCAGGAGCTGATGACACTCACCAATATCCCAAACATTTGAGGCGTTAAAAAATGACAAGTAAGCCTGGTGAAATCTTCTGACTACGCTGGTTAGTCAGTTAGTTGCTCACAAACAAAATGAAAGAAGAACACAGAGTTAGAGAGTTAAGGGTATTGGTAGAGGCTGTTTAGAAGGACTGAAAGTGCTTTAAAGACAGAGTTTTCAAGGTGGGTTACGTTCTTTTTCTCGTGAGACAGGAACACAGGGTTTGATGCACCAGTCAACGGATACAGATGAGTCCCTCTATTGTCATGTTCAAGTGTTCAGATACATTGTCTTCTTCAGCGGAAAGATTGTGAGAGCCTTTCCTCCTTGTGGTTAGGCAAATTTTATTTAAGGTCCTACATCATTAGTGTTGCAGTTCTAGCAGACAGCTTGCTTGAAGGTTACTGTTTATTTCTATTGCGCTCCTGGCGAAAGAAGGGGAAAAAAAGACATATAATCAGTGGATGGTATCAGAACAAGAGCAACAAGGGACAAAAACAAAACACAAACAGGAGCTTAAAGGGCAAAGCCGGAACTGCTCTCATCGTATTCATTCACGGCTTAGAATACGTGATTCTATGGTGTCAACAGAAACACACTTTCATCCAAAAAGTGGTTTGGAGTAACTCAGGAACTCATCAATTCAGAAAGCCCCAACAAAACAAAACCTGACTGTTGTGCTTTGAATCCTGAAGTATCTAATGTGGTGAGAGACTCCTGATTATATAGGTATGTGATGCTATGATACCACAATCATTCTTAAAAAGGTAAATGACAATAATTTCACTTCTTAAAAGGGGACATTTCTATTTTTGGTACAGTCATGTATGCTTTTTTCAGCAGTAAAAGCAACTCTCATAAAAAGTGTCTTCATTTAGACTGTGGATCATGCATTTCATTGTGGAGAAACCAGTAAAATAAATGTTTTCCATTTTCAATGCTAAAGAAACTGCTGGTGTTTTCAAACTACAAATGTAAATCCTTCATGTTATGCTCGATTCTGCTTTTGTATTTTGTTTTTTGTTTGTAACATTGTAAATAATAATGCTGCAGTTTGGCGTCCTATTCCCATGGATTCCTATCTGTGGTTTCAATGACATTTGAAATGCAAATCAAAAATAATAATAATAAATCAATGTTTGGTTCATATTGCAAAATTGATTAAGGTATTATCTTTAAACATTTTATTCCATTCATAGTAGTACCATTTAACTTGTCTTAATTCAGAACTTAAACATCATAAACAATGCTGTTAAGACAAACATGAGAATGGAAGTGTTTAACTCTTGTCAGGCCCCCACAGATCAGAACCACAAACCTATAGGTCCTATTTACATTAATTTATACAACAAAAAATATCTCTAGGCAGTATACTTTGTTGAAGTCAGTGAAACACTCTGCATCCAATGAAAAAAATAAAACTGAGCAAAATACAGAGAACATGAATTTAGCAGATCTAAGAAAGGCCTAACCACAATGTTTGATGATGTTTACATTTGAGACTTGAAGGAATAAGCTCTTAGACCCAGACAAACATAAGACTGGAAAAATGTATATTAAACCTTGAGTAAGGCACTTCAAATATGAAATACTACTGGGTATGTCATTGATCATAAAAAAAAAACAAATGTTAAAGAGTTGTTCATTAAGGCGGTATAGGAAAAATCCTAGATATGCAAATAAAATGGAGAAAGAATAATCCTTATACACTTGTGTCTGTGACTAGTCTTACAGGCGGACTGTGTGGCCCATTTTTCCAGGTGGAACAGTGTCCTTTTAGATGACTGGGAGTCCATGTCAGTGATTTGGAAAAACCCAGTGAGACCCCAGGGCCTCAGTGTAACTCTATCCCCAGTAGGGCTGCTACTCTGGGGACAGAAACCGCCTCAGCAGGGTTGGGAGCTTCAAATAAGACTCTATTGTTTGATTTAACATGTAAACTGAACATTATTTTCCTCTAATGATGACCAAAAAAAGTATAATTCATGTATGTTTTCATACAACAGGTGGCATTTTAAATAAATTTACCCAAAATGGACTTAAGTTAAATATGCTAAAAAATCCTGCAATAGGATTGGATTCAAAGTCAAAAAACATTCTGAAAAGGTGTAGTAGTGTAAGTAGCTGCGCTGGTTTGACACCTTTCAAAATTCGGAAAAGACAGGTCAAACAATAGAGAACAATTAACCTTGTCAGGAAAAGGAGGGTGAGGCCTCAGCTGGGCTGATCCTGTCATGTAGGAGGTCAGAGCTACAAAAGCAGCACAGCGCAACGCCTGCACAACGCAGGATGAAACAGGCTTTCTACTGACAGGTTGTTTTCAGAAGCCTGAAAACATTGACTTGAAATATTTATGAGAAAGTAACCCAGTGCATATTAACAAGGTCAGCAGCGAAGAGTCAATACAGCATCAATGGAGCACCAACCGGTGGGGGAGTGGAGGAAAAAGAGAGAGCAGGTCATGGGGGTTTTCTAAATGAAATTAGATTAGCATACTGGTGAATCTAAGAATGGATGCACCAGAAGGCTAGAAATGATAACATGTAATTCACTCCACAGCCACTGTTTTTCCACAGCAGAAGAACCCCACAGAGTTTTTACTACTTAAGGCTAATATGTGCGGTACACCACTGTTATTACCACCGCAACATGTTAGTTTCCACTGCCAGTGCACAGGCATTAAACTCTGACTGCTTGTCAGAATACAAACGCAAACAAATTGTGAATTTTTATCACGTTTTTTGCCGGGAAACATTTTAGACATCAACATCTAAAACAAAGTGTACAAACTCACACCGCAGCCAGTTTGCAGGCCGAGGGCTTATGTTGTTAAAGACTAATAAAGCATGAGGAGCCTGTGGAGAGCAGAGAGGCTTGGCGTTCAAAGGGAGATCAGAGCCTACATCTGCCTTTGTCTGGAAGAGGGAATGCCAGGAATGTGGGCTATTTCAGGAAACCTCTATGCATCTAACTCCACTTGGGCAGATCATCATAATCTGAGCAGCACAAGATGGCTGATGAGGAATCAGGGCTTCCTGAACCTGCTTATGAGTAATGGTGGCATGTCAATCTGCTGACAGACCTCTGGGAAGTTCCATTTACACCAGACTGGTCATTCAGCCACAGGATATTACAGCCTCTGTCTGAGAGCAGGTGAAACAGGATCAGCTGACTCCCAGCCTTTTAGCAGTGACTCAGTGAAAGTTTGCTTCCCTTTGAATTAAAGGGTAACTCAACTGAACTGCCTCATGCATACAAACAAGCTGTTTACAGGACAAGGCTCTGTACTGTATGTGTGTTTATCTCACCTTCCTCAGAACCTCCTCCTCTTCCTGACGTTTCTCATAATGTGCAAAGTCATCAAAGATTGAGGTGGTATGCTTGTAAGTCGCGATAATTTTAAGCACTTGTTTGGCCTTCTCCAGAGGCACTTCTTGAGTGTCCCTGGAGTTGGTCACTGGCTTGTTGTCATTGTTCTCCAGTCGGATGTGTCGCAGCTGGTTGTTGGGCAC
Source organism: Apogon talboti (assembly GCA_037367365.1). NCBI lineage: Eukaryota > Metazoa > Chordata > Actinopteri > Kurtiformes > Apogonidae > Apogon > Apogon talboti. Next base: position 18,521,594 of record JAPQRQ010000014.1, on the reverse strand, counting down.
GTCTTTGATGAAAACCCATTTCACCTCAAACTTGCCCTTCCACTTATCCTGAGACCAGACGCCTGCATAGGCATTGTAGTCCACGGGTGAGCGCATCTCAGCCACGCCGCAGAAGTGCCCACTGCCATTGACGCTGAACAACAGATAGAGGGGCCCCTTGCTGCCCAGTGAGCGGTAGGCACCATCCAGCCGCTTGTTACCATGTTCCGTGCTGCACCAGATAGAGTACTTGATTGAGCGATGGATATCATCTTCTGAATAGCTCTTGATAATGAAAACACGTCCATTTTTCAAGTTCCAGTCAAAGTCTTTGGGGTTGTAGTTGTTGAGGGCCCGGAGTTTCTCCAGCACGGGATGCACTTCTCCAGAGCAAGGAGAGGCACTCAGTGGGACTCCACCACCAAGGCCAAAGCTTTCACCCCGGTTCCTGGGAGCCACCCAGCGGTTAGGAGGCGGGCCAGGCTGCTGAGGAGGTTGCTGATGAAGGGGCTGTGGGGGACCAGGTTGTGAAGGGAGGTGCAGGTGTGGGGGGCCAGGGGGAAGAGGCTGGGGATGCTGGGGTGACTGGAGAGACTGGAGTTGGAAGGGCTGGTGTTGGTGTTGGTGTTGATGTTGGGGCTGGTGCTGAGGCTGAGGGGGCAAAGGGTTCTGCAGTAAGGGCTGGGGCTGAGCCAGGAGAGGCTGCTGCACCAGAGGCTGTGGGGGCATCATAGTCTGAGCTAATGGAGGCTTGTTCAAAGAGCCCTTATCGTCCCAGGTGCCAATGTTCATATTGTGCTTAATCGGGGGCGGGGGAATAGTGACACCTCCCCCCATCCCCATGTTGGCTTTTGGTTTGACCTTGGGCTGTGGCTTGGCCGGCTTCTTGGCTATGGCTGCCCAGGAGGCAGGTTTAGGTGCAGACGAGCTGACAGACGGAGGAAGGTTATTGGCCGCCATACTGCTCATACCTGCTGTGCCTCCTAAAGGTGAGCCCACAGTTTTGGTGACAGCTGCCACCATGTCCGTACCCAGTTTTAACCCCGTCATACCCTGCTCGATGCTGTTCAACACCGGTACCTTACTGAGCTGAGTGTCACTTCCAAAACCCGCCTGTCCATCCGTGATGGCCCTACCCAGTGAGCTGGGGGCGTACCCATAGCTGTTACTGTAGACTGAGCTCTGCGTGGACTGGCCCTGAGAGACACTGGTACCCCAGGTGGAAAAGTCTGCATTGCCAGGGAAGAAGTTGAAGCCGTGCTGGCCGAGGAAAGGAGGCGTGTTCCCCAGAGCACCTGGCTGACTGAACACACCGTCAGGGATGAAGTGTGGCTCTCCATTGCTCATCTGTCCATAAGTAGTAAGGTAGGGCATTGGAGGGTCTCCAGCTGTTGACCAAGCAGCCTCTCCCAGAGAGTAAGGGAAACCAATAGATGGAGCATAGTAGCTGGGCATGTAGGGATCAGACATTGGTGGATAGCTGTTACTCTGTAATGAATGACGACAGAGGCATTTAATGTAACACAGACAAAAATTACACACTGTACAGTTATTTAATTAAAATGTAAACAACATTATAAACAGTAGGAAATCATTAGCAAAATTCTATTCATATCAGTATTATTAGCTATTATTAGCATTGATTTAACTTGAAATATGCAGCTAAAACAGATTAGATTAGAAGATGTCATTAAGACATACTGTATGACATTACCTGATTTGTCTGGCCGCTTAGGTAAGGTTCAAAATCATCATCATTCACACCATCTTTCTGATGCATTGATCCGTTTTGCACTAGAAGAAAACACATTAGGTCATCTGATATAGAGCAAAATGTAAAGTCGAGGCATTTCAGTCAAATGTACAACGTGATGAATCCTCATAGTCTGTAACTGTCAATGCAAAAGTAGAATTAATGATACAACAAAATAATAAAAGTAACCTGAATGTAGTTTAGGTTAGGCTTTCAGTGTGTTACAACCATACTGGCAAATTAGCAGATTTTAACCTGTGCACCAGTGAATTAAATAGCAGTTTTTCATAGCCTTACCTTTATTTCCTTGTCCTTTAGGTCTCTGCAAAAATGGGCACGGGAAAAGAGATGAGATGTTGTGAGATCACGACAGGAAGCCAGAGAAAGATACACACAGAGCAGGCTGTATCCTACATGGGAAAATCCTGTACTGTACTCGGTTGTAGTAATGTCCAGCCCGGATGTTAACATTTACAGATTGCTTCGTGTTATTGACCGGATGTCAAATGCTCTGACATCCAGTAAACGGTGCCGCATTGGCCACCGGCTAAAGCTAGAGTTGGTTGGCAATACAGTCGGCCTACATTACAGCTAATAGCTATCATATATCAAAGACTTTTTTAGCCTGTTTGATCCGGCATAGCCTCCACATCTAACTGTTGTCGGCAAAGTTTCATTTCACCGCACGGCTAATTCACGGCACCGTTCAGCTGTCAATACACCAACCTGATCGACTGTGGTCGCAGACATCCTCCAGAAGCCGAAACTGATCGCTGTTTGTGAGACTGTCCACGGCTTCCCCCTGCCTCTGTGCACTTCGGTGCTTTCCTGGCTCGTCTCTCGGGTTGTCCAATCACTCTGTTAACGTTACAAGGCGGCGTTTTCCTCCCGTGGTCAGACCTGACGACGATCCGCTTCTTCGGGCTCTTACAAACGGCGACTTTACGTCTGTGGAGAAGGCGTCAATTACCGTGTCCGATCCTGCCACAGATGGTGTTTATCAGTCAATCTTAAACTGACTAGTGTCTCACTGAAATATCCCTCACCATACTCCACAATGGCGGATAGGCTTTTTACTCCCGCTTCCGTTCCGTTCTGCTGCTCCGTGACCTTCCGCCTGTGACGCTCTGAGTCATGTTACACACTGACACTTCACATGACAGTCACAAACACACAAGTTCCCTGCTACTCTTATTATACTCTTAATTTACACCATTTTTCAGCTTTATGATATGACAGTGGCCCGACAGTCTCTATAACTGGGGGCTTCTCCTGCTCAGCCTGCACAGTCATGGAGAGAAGAATGGATCTACATTTGGGCATCGAATGAAGTTAAAAATAACAGGCTAAAATTAATCAAATGCTCACAAATATAAGCATGTGTATATCACCTATAAGCAGATAAGCAGTGGCGAAGACTGAATACCCATACTTAAGCTCCATTGTGTTCTGCTTCTTTACAAAATGATGTTTCAAAAATATATTATGAATTTTTAAAGATTAAATTACATCACCTAAAAATTAACCTCTCACCATAATGCACAATTAAAAAATAACCAGCTACGAATATTTATTTATTTTCTATTTTCGACACAGTGATGTTAATCGTTAATATTCATAACGTGATTGTAGGCTTTACATTTTTATAGTATGCCATTTCTACTGTTACTCAAGCAAACAATACTCAATATTTAGTCCAGAACAATTTATACAAAAATAAAGTATAAACACGCATTTTATGATTAATGATAATAATGTACCAAATATGTGACACAGTAGGCTAATCACTATTTCTTACGTACCTCTGTTAAATTAGCAAATTAACATTTTAAATACATGCTAATATTTTTACTTAACTGTATTTTATTGGACTTTACGTTCACTAAAAGCGTAGAATTTGTTTACTTCATCCACATTAATGCTGTGTGCTGTAATAGTGTAAATGGACTACAACAACTGTTGAGATCTCGGTCAGAGGACGAGAGCGAGTCCCCTAATTCTCGCGATCTTTCCTCTGATGGTCGCGAAGCAGTATGGCAGCCGTCGCGCTGAGGTCCTGCCGCAGAGGACTTTCACAGATTTTATCCAATGGAGGGCTCTCTGCTTTCTCTTCTAAGCACCTGGAAGGTTTGTTTGAGTCTCCGGTGTTGGCATAAATAGTTTCACAGCGCACTATTGCTTTTACAAACGTATTTAATCGCGAAGAAGTGGGTGTGGCTCACACAGACTGCGGTGTCTTAAATTTAGGGCATGTAAACGGTGCGCAGTTTGCGCTAAGACAGCTTTCACGTTGTCTGTTTTGAGTCTTGTTACACTAAAAACCCTTTCACATGACTACGCTTCATTTGTGTGTAATTTTGGTCGAATACCTTCTACATTTGGACCATGTGGAAACAAGGACCATGTTGCTTCCCGTTAGCCATGTGTTAATTATCATTTGCGTCAAAATAAGTATTAGTTTTAGACAAGACGCGACATTGTTGATGTGACGTTTCCACTAAAGCAGTTCTGTTGCGGCAGTTGTTTATATATAGACGTTACTATAACTACTGCACTGTGCATAACGTAATTTACATAACATTATACTTTGCTCTTTGTCTACCAGTTGATAGGAGACACAAGTCCACAGTCCAGTATGCATCCCGGCCAGACCTTCCAAAGCTGGCATACAGAAGAGTTAAAGGGAAGAGCCCAGGTGTGGTGTTTCTGCCAGGGTATGGCTCCAACATGAACGGCCAGAAGGCGGAGGCACTGGAGGAGTTCTGCAGGTCATTAGGTCACTCTTACCTTAGGTGAGGCATTTAGACTCGTTCATTTTGTTGGTATTACGACACCAGCTGCTGATCATAATCTCTTCCTGTTGAACAACCAACACACCCCATATATACTGATCATGCCACTTCACACACTCAGTTTTGATCGTCCTGTATGTCATGTATTTTTTGGGCCCTTCATGGACTAAGCCAACTGATTGAAATAGATCTATCTTGAGCAACTCCAGAGAGTTGAAGAACACTTCTCCACTAAAAGAATAACTTAGATGTAGTTACATTTTTCTATAAATAACAGCAGATGGAAAATGCTGCGTCATCTTGCCATACGTAAATATGTTTGTTAGTTAATTTGTTTATTTTTCCCTTAGGGAAATTCGTCTTCACAGATCTTATACATCTCCATATCTCACTTTGCATAGGCATATTAAACAGACAGACAGACATTTCAGTGCATCCATGTGACATTAGATTTAGACATACATATTAAAGGCATATAGAGGACAGCAGGTTAAGGCACACATATCATAGACACATAGGGAGGAACAAGGGGGACACATGATGTTGGGGGGGGGGACATATAAACATTTTCTGTACATCCTGGCTGATTTTGTTCTTCAGTTAACTGCAGCATGATAATAGAGCACTTACAGTAAGTAGGGATAGCTTTACACTGAATCTGATTCATTCGGTGCAGATGACCTGTAGAAACAATAATCTGGATACAAAAATCAAGGGCTCCAATTAACAATTAATGACGTCAAATGACATTATAGCTAAGTTAGCAGCTGTGTGAACCTGTTCTATGGCACAGAAATGTTTTGTAGTAATATTATCACCATGTTAACACAAATCTGGCAGCGATTGCAACCTAACTCTACTGATCACGCTACTGAAAGTGGTGTTAGTTTTGATATATAGGTGTATTTTTATCCTGATGGAGCTGTAAATAGCTGTACCAATTTCACTGTAATCCATGGTGAGTCCTTTCAAGACAACAAAATTTCAATCTGTTGGTTGCAACAAGAGGACATGTTAATAATCCCTATAATAGCAGATGAGATTTCATAGTGAAGACATACTATTGTATTGAATATTAGGTCTAATCACATTTTGTGGGAAATATTAAACTGGCTTAATGTTGTAAGATGAAAGAATACAAATAAAAATGATGCCATCATCAGCTGTGAACGGGTCTATTTCTGTTCTCCCAGGTTTGACTACACAGGACATGGGGCCTCAGAGGGTGTCCTAGCAGAAGGAACTATTGGTACCTGGAAAAAAGATGTTCTCTTTGTGTTGGATGAGTTAGCAGAAGGACCACAGGTAAGCACTGCTTAGTCTAATCGATGAGGCTCTGAAAACAGAAAAGGTTCCAAATTAATTTTGAGAACCATTTAGCTGTAAAACTGAGTTCCTGGTATTGATTTTTTTGCATTGCTAACAGTGATGTATTGTCATAATTCAAACTATCCAGCTATACAAGCTTTCAAGAATATTGATTTCAGTCAAGAGTTATAAACCTTCAAATGATTGAACCTTTATTCTTAATGCATGCATTAGATAATCAGGGTGTTATGTTTCTAACTCTATTGTGACATCCTCTCACTGTGGCATCAAGGTGTATGCAGAATGTGTCAATTCTAATAAAATGGTTTCGTAAAGGTTTAAAATCCCTTGTAGTGCGAGTGTCATAGCCACCCAAGAAGCCTTCACACATCCTAAATTCCTGATATTTGCTCATATTACTGCTCATCATTCAGGTTGCAAATTGTCAAACAGAAATTACCATACAATATAAACAACTGTTGTTAGGAGCCTGTTGTAGAAAGAAAGTACTATTCAAACAAACAAAAAAGGCTAAATGTTGATTAAATCAATCAATCAATCTTTATTTATATAGCACTTTTCATACAATAAAATGCAGCACAAAGTGCTTTACATATAGAAAATTTAAAAAATAAATAAAAATACAAAATCGGTACCCCCCAACACACACACACAGACACGCATACACCCACACTCCCCGCCACCCACTGCTGATACGCACAAGCAACAACTTGTAAAAGACTGAGCACGGCAGCACCAAATTACTACAATCTGTAGATTTATGTAAATAAACAGTATTGCCAAGGTAGGTAAAAATCAGATACAGTGGAACCTTGCAGTACGAGTGCGCCATAGTATGAGAAATGTGCTTTTCGAGCTGCAGCTCTTGAGAATTTTTGTCTCAAAATACAAGTGGAAATCCGCAGTACGAGGAGGTGCTCCTCCCAACAGGTGCAGCCTCCACAGGCTCACTTAACGTTCAGGAGCACCAGCATTTAGATGCAACCGAGGAGATTACGAAATTCCCAAGCAAGGACAGTGTAGTGGAGGAGGCTATCTCTACGAGTAAGTTAAAAGAAGTGTTAGCAAAGTGGTAAGAGGTTTCTGATTTAGTTGAAAAAAATCATCCAGACAAATTAAGTTCAGGCCGTGCAGCTGCTTTATTTAATGGCAATGATCTAGCGCATTTTCAGAGCATTTTAAAAAGCAGAACAAAGCAGATTTCTCTGGATAGGTTTTTAATGAAACAACCTGCAAGTGCAGACACTGATGAAAGTGAGGCCAGAAAGAACAAATTAAGTGAAGAGAGAGAGAAAACACCAGAAATTCTTTTACCTGACGTTTTACTGGAAGGAGATTCTCTTTCCAGAGAATAACCGTCCTCCTCCACCGTCTTCCTCACACACAGATCATTTCATCTTAAAAATAAGTTAATAAAACTAGTTTATTTGTTTTTATAATTTTGTAATATTTTCTTTCTAACTGCACTGTTCTGTTTTTAAAAAACCCTATAAAAGGATTTTTAGATGGTTTTTGGGGAGTGGCACGGATTAATTATATTTCAGTGGGGAAAATTGATTCACAAATAGAGTAAATCACAAAATGAGCACCATTATGGAATGAATTGAAATTGTACTGTGAGGTTCCACTGTAAAAGAATATTTTGACAATGACAGAATACCTACACAGAATGGAGTTGTCAATTGCGAAGGAGATTTATATCAACATCCTACTGGCAATGGAGAAAATGTACTTGTAAGAAGGAAGGTAAACTACATAATGAACACAAAGGTAATACTATAAAGTGTGTATTTACCACTTATATTAACCCAAACACTGATTTAAAAAAATATATTGATAAAGAATTAATTTTTTTACAATAATTAAACTGAAATTCACCCTCTCGTGTTTAATCCGTAGTACACAGTGTGTTGTTACGCTGTGTCTCCAGAAGATGGCAGTGTTCTACCACCCTGCTGTTACCATGTGTTGAGGACAGGCCTCTTAAATGTTTTTATTTTAACATATCAGACATTTCTTTGAACACTCCGTGTGTTTTTATGTGCAGATAATGGTGGGTTCCAGTATAGGAGGTTGGCTCATGCTGCTGGCAGCCATCGCACGGCCAGAGAAAACTGCTGCACTGGTGGGCATTTCCACTGCTGCTGACCATATTGTCACATCGTTCAACTCTCTTCCTATTGAGGTGAGATTATTAAATATAAACCTGTACTGTATTATTATTTTTATTTGAAGACATTGTCTAATTGTGATTTTTTATTTTTTTTATGTCTGAATGCACAGGCACGCAAGGAGTTTGAAGAGAAGGGGGAATGGACGGTGCCCACCAAACACTCAGAGGAGGGTTTATACAAGTTTAGCATGGACTTTCTGCGTGAGGCAGAAAATCACTGTGTGCTCCAGAGTCCCATCCCCATCACCTGTCCCGTACGGCTCATTCACGGGCTCAAGGATGAGGATGTCCCCTGGCACATTTCCATGCAGGTTGCAGAGCGTGTCCTCAGCCCTGATGTGGATGTAATCCTCAGGCGACACGGCCAGCACCGCATGTCTGAGAAGGACGACATCAAGCTTATGGTCTACACCATTGACGATCTCATAGACAAGCTGACCACTATGGTCTGAGTAAGCGGTAGGGGAGTGCGCTTGGGGCGTTGCTAAGTTATCAAAAGAAGGACTGTGATTACTGTGAAGGCAACTCTCAAGGAAATTACCAAACAACGGCACCTTTCTCTGCCAAATATGACCTTTTCTCCTTCTGTTCTGTTTAACTGTTGTTTTATCAAGCCGTTACAGTGCACACTATATATGGAAAGGGAGCTCTCCTGCTAGCTGATCCCTTGTGTTTTCAGGTTGCATATGTATGTGTTTCAGGTCATTATGTTGAGTGTTATGTTGGTTAGCCTTTTTTTTTTTTTTTGTTTGTTTTTTTTTTAGGTCTGCCGTTGCTGCTGTCTCTGCCACTGCTCACCATCTGACTGCTTTTACTCCTTTAGATGCATAGTTTTCTGTGCCTTTTTTAATCACTTTTCACCCTGTTTTGGCCAATAAAATCTCTGCACGCTGCAGTGCAGGTTTCAGTCTGTGAAATTATAGCACCTACAGTAACAACAACTCAGTCAGCTGACAGCAGAGAACTTTGTTTAGGAATTAAGACAGAATTCAGAAATGCACACAAGATCCAGTAACATACATGTACTAATCTCATAAATGAAACTGATATCACATTAATAACAGTTCAACAAAATTTGGGCCCCATTAGACAGAATTAGAACTAAAGGATTAGATATATATGGTGACACAATTTTTATTGTTCCCTATAAAAGAAACAAACCTAAAACTCATTGAGTCTCACAGTGGTTGGCTGATAATCCAAGCTGTCTACTACTTCAGTTTTTTTACTGGGCATACATGTTAAAACAAGGAATAAGCTTATTATTTGACTTACCAATAGGCAAAGAAATTTATTTAAAACAACTGTTACATCATTTTGAGTACATTTAACAGATTTAGTCTTGAATATAAGGAGAATTTTCTGTGCAGCAGTAAAATTCTTGCAACATAGATTTAAAGATATACCCCATTTAAGCTCAACATAGTAAAATACTACAGAAAGTTACTAAGCAAATCCATTTAGAAATTATTATAACATGCCTCCTATACATCTCCAAAGTAGAAAGCAGCAATAGCACAGTTTGTGAGGTGCATTAACATGTCAACACAGTGAAGTATGGTTCCATTAGAGACAGCCAAAGGTTGTGGGTCACAGTCATGTGAGGGGTATTTTTGTTTGCAGAACATTCTGTTACATGACTCTTCATACCTGTTGGCCTTTAGCCATGCAGATGCCTGCTGAATGAAACCCATTCGGCTGTTGATCATTAACAAGTAATTGACCACTAGCTGGACTATGCTCAATGGCGCGAAACCAACCAGTTACTCTCTCAGGCCCATTTAACTGCCACTGTGACCTTTAACTCGTAGTTGAACTATGAAGTCTGTCATCTTTGTGTCACAAGTAACATCAAACATTAGTTTATGGGAGCATACAGCAAAGCAGCTTTGATGCGAGCAAACATCTGGTTCACAAAGACAGCAAATGACGTGTAACACTGTTCTTAGGTAGAGGTTTAAGACAAAGTCAGTATGTCTTTGTTTATCAACACTGTAGTAGATCTGCACAATTTAATGAAAAAGTCATTTTAATATTGTGATGATGGAACAATTAAGTCTGTGTCTTCCAACTAACACATAAACCTATACTAATGTAAACCAACAAAAGAAAGTAATGACCTAAACTAGAATAGAACTACAAAAATAAAGGAGCTACTCTCATACTGTAGGTGTTACACAGTTACATCTGCCAAATTTCACTGAATTCATAATATCACCAAAATGGACCTGTTAATTGCAGGCTTTTGTGATTATAAAATTGTGCAGACTGACATTATAATTGTACGCCAATTAGTTGCACAGCTTTGTTTTGTAGACATGCCACATTGTAGTGTGTTTTTGTCGAGCTGAGTGAAATGAGGCAGCATACTGAGTATGGTTTGACCACAGCACTTTGCAGGTGGTATGTTCCCTGGATAATTATCCACCACAAAAAAAACACTTAATAAAGAAAAATCTGTTTTAATGCATCTAAGAGACCCAGAGTGTAACTGATAAAAAGCCTTATTTCTGCTCTGAGAAACAGCACGATGATGCAAAAACAGTTGGACAATATCTGACACATTAGCATTGTCTACTTTTGATTTTCTTTGAGACTGTCAGCAGCTCCAGGGGTCCTTATGATGTAGATGAAGTTTTAAATCACATGCACAATATTTACTATATTTGAGCTAAAGTGTCAGATATTGTTTATATAATAAATACGGTACTTATTCTATTCTATCCTCTGGCTGCTGCTGCTGCTGAGGTCATTTTAAAGCGCCTATAGCTGAGCATGCATTACAGGGGCCGCTGTCCGGTAGTGTTGTCACGTCGCAGTCAGTGTTGGCCTCTAGGGACCCCTCCTGGACGAGCTGGCATATAAAACGAGTGACCAGCCCCTCCCGGACAAAGTGAGATCCAGCCTGGCCCTACGCGCCTGTGCTGCGCTTCATGGATGCTAGAGCACTTGAGCATCCTCAGCCCTGCCCAGCTCAGAGGACAGAAACACTGACGGGACGAATCCGACCATCGCTGTCTCCTTTCCAGTAAGTAAACGGACTCTTTACTCCGCGCAGATTGCGTGACACTATTGACTTTATGTTAATGGAACTGACGCAGTGTCGCAGCTACAACGTAAGCTTTGCGCAGTTGCCGTTGTTTTGTTTTTGTAAAGTGCTCATATGTTTTTACAAGCTGCCCAGTTCTCAGCAGTCTGCTCTAACGTTAGATGGCGGCACTTGGTTTGAATGGACACATTTACCATGGAGTTCTGTGGATGCAGTCAAGACAAATAAATAGTTAACACAAAGATGAATATGCGGCAAACAGGACCGACTGACGTAATTTAATCATTGCTTATTGCATTGCAGGCTAAATACAGGACTGGTTAATGAATAATGTGATTTATGTTAGAAACTTTGGAGATGGCTGACATTTGATTATTTAATTTGCGTCACGACTGGAGGTCATACTTTCAGCATCATCCAATACAACGCATCACTGCACACAGCGTGCCGGAAACGGGCTGCATGGTTACCATAGAAATAAGAAGGCGTGTCCCTGTTCGGGACATCTGCCAAGGACCACACCCTTCTGTGCTATAGCCATGGAAAGATGTGAGAGGTTGGACTGGGACACAGGTCTAAAATAGAGGAGAAAATTAGTGTTTTGTTGTCATTTGTTTACCTCATAAACTCCAATTTAATCTTATGTTCTTCCTCACAGTTGATATTCTGTGACTGGCGAAGAGTGTTGGGAGAGCTGCCATGGCTAACAGAGGGCCCAGTTATGGACTGAGCCGAGAGGTGCAGGAGAAGATAGAGCAAAAGTATGATCCAGACCTGGAACAGCGGCTGGTGGACTGGATAATGGCACAGTGTGGAGGAAACCTGGAGAAACCACAGCCGGGCCGGCAGAACTTCCAGAAATGGCTGATGGATGGAACAGTGAGTGGCTGCAGCACTTAAAATAGAAGTTACCGTTTAATTATTTACAATCTCTGTCATATCTAAAGAGAACGCTATAAAGGGCTAATATAAGGAACTTAGTTTATTGCACGTGCTATAAAAATAGTTTTTTGTTTTTTTTTTTACTGAGTCATCCTTGTAGTGTGATGGAAAGCGTTTCTGAAAATGTTTGGACTCTGGGAAATCTGTTCATAAGCTTTAGAACTGCACCCAGCAACATTTGGCTTCTTATGCCACACTTCAGTTCATTCTGTTTATACCAGCACTTACCATAAGATAAGTAGATTTTTTTCCTAGTGGAACTTAAGTAGTGTGTGTATGTATGTTTTTTTATTTATAATTAAATAAAGTATTATGGTTTCATGGCTAATGCAAATGTATTTTCATACATCCACTCTGTTAGTGCTCTTGGATATCTTTAAATCACTAATAAAAGTATAGTTGATAAGAAATGAGGAGAGAGGGCTAATAAACTAAAATATTTCTTATGTCATCTAAAAATAACAAATGAGACTCTCTTTAAAGAGGATTCTACTGTCAGTTTTCCTACAGTCAGTGCATCAGCTTAATGTGACACCAGTTTACTGTCCTGCTTTGTGCCAGATTCTCTGCAGACTCATCAACAGCCTTTACCCAAGAGGGAAAGAGCCCATCAAGAAAATTCCAGAGACGCAGATGGCCTTCAAACAAATGGAGAAGATATCTCAATTCCTGCAAGCAGCAGAAGCTTACGGAGTCACAAGTACTGACATTTTTCAAACTGTGGATCTCTGGGAAGGTGATATTATATAGTCGACTGTCGTATGTCTATATACATTATTTTGTAGCAGAAGATGATATGATGACAGTGCATTTCATCACTAATTGTTTTATCCTATAGGGAAGGACATGGCTGCAGTGCAACGGACCCTAATGGCTCTTGGGAGTGTGGCCATTACAAAAGATGACGGTCATTATAAAGGTGACCAAGACTGGTTCCACAGGTAAAAACAAAACCACACCATGACAGGAGAGCTTCATGTTACCCACACCTGCATTTCCATGAGTCCTCTCTTACCTTTGATTTCATTTTGTTGTGTGCAGGAAAGCCCAGGGGTATCGGCGAGAGTTCACCGATGAGCAGCTACGCCAGGGCCAGAGTTTGATTGGCCTGCAGATGGGCAGCAACCGCGGTGCTTCCCAAGCTGGTATGACGGGCTATGGTATGCACCGTCAGATCATGTAGACCACTTCTTAACTAACCTACTCTTCTTACTACTGCTTCCAGACCTTTTTTTCTACTAATACTACAAGTGTTGTAGCCTTGAAACCTCCTTATCCTTTGTAGCACTCGCTATGCTAACCTCAGTTTCCCTGGAATTGCTGCTTTTTCAAACTGAGCATTCTGTCTTCAAAATGATGTCAAATGCTGTAGATCACCTTCACCGCGCTCTCGTCCTCTTCCTCTTCTCCCCTTGACCATGTGTGCTACCAGTCCAGCTTTTTCTTACCTTCCACATCCAAATATTACTTAATGTGAACCTAAAAAGTCATTCAACGTCAATGAAGTCCTATTGAGAAAAAAATGACATCTCTACACAAAACAAGCCATCAATGTCAGAAAGTCCTTAACCACTGTTACAGCATGTTGTATGCCAATAATTTGTAATATTGTGTACATTTATTTACATCTATCACTGATCATTGTTTTAGGATGGTCTGTACCTGTGTTATTGTTTAGCCTTAATCTCAATGAAACTCTGTGACTCGTGATGTCTCTGCTATCTTGTCTGAAGACTTGTTGCAGTATCCTCTGTAACCAAATCAGCCTCACGTTGTGCCTGGTTATGGGACTACAGAGACTGGGTCCTCATATATTGGCCTCAAATGAGTATTATTGAGTTTCATTCACTCTGAGCCATGCCCTTGTCATTTGTTTGTCGGATTACATTTTTGTCCATTCAATGTACAAGCAAGTAAATCATTGTGCAGTAGCCAACATGAATGACAGTGAAGTTACTGGTGCAAGGTAAAGACATTGCTTGAATGTGCACTTTTATGTATTGTCATGTTTATATTTTTGAATATATTTATATCTGGAGGCCTGTGGTAATAATTATTGGAATTATTGGAAAAAAAATAATAATAAAGTATGTGAAAATATAATGATGTCAGTCTGTGTTGTACACAAGCTGGTTGTAATGATAGCTGGGAGGTCGAGTGTGTGTGTTATGAGGATTGTCTCTTATCTTGCGTTTATGTTGCAGCCCCTCCCATCCATCCTGTCTCCCCACTCCACTGTGTACAATCTAATAAAGGGGCAGCATGACGGCATTGAACCGTCTCTATACCAGATTGGTCTAATTTAAGGCAGTGCATGCAAGCTATCCACCCGCTGAGCGACTTTACTTAAGACACTAAACATCAGTCTACTAAAAATGCTCTATAATAGCTGATCTTTCATGCACATGAAAGGAATCTGACTAAAATTATGATTAAAATATTGCTACGCGCAGCTCTAGAAAAAGTTGTTTCGCTGCTTTTCTTTGCCTTTTCTGAACATGTTTACAAAAGCATTGTGATTTCATCTATGGGGTTGTGTCCTTGAAAATAAGCAAAAGCATTGTGTTGCATCAGGCTTTGTTGTACACAGGTCACATTTTATATCAGAGGTCTGGTTTATGGGGTCAACTGTTAGTGGCCGTTGGCATTTCAGAGGGCACATTTCAAACAAGCATGCATGAATTAACATTTGAACTTGTTATTAACTGAGTAAGCAGAGGATATTACAGTCAGGGTCATCCATTATTTTTATTGCTAAATTGAAAATGACAGTAAGCAATCCTTGGCTGAAGTACATCCTCTGTGTATAGAGAAAAGATACAGTTTGTGCTTCACTGTATAGAATGTGAAACTTTGTCCTTTTGCATGTCCTACTAAATCTTAGCTTATAATTAGCTGAAACGGGACTGGAAAATAATGTTCAGTGGCATAGGTGATGTGTAACTGGTAGGGTCGGACCCAATAAGTAAACTAAAAACTCAACCAGCCAATAAAATGGCTTTCTGGGATGAGCCCACTGTTGCCTAAAGTTCTTGTCCAGCCCTTGTTTTCTTTCCTTGATGTCTTGCTTGTCTTTCATTACACTGTCCATTCAGCTCTTAGGCCTGTGTGAAGACAGCTTATTGATTCTTTGCAGGTGAACATTTGGGGAGGATGTGGTTGTGAAGATAATTATGCACTGGCTTGAACTTGTATCAGTCAACATTTTTGCATAGTGGGATATTAGTTCACTGCAACAAGTGCATCAGGGATAATGTTGGATCTGAGATTTGGGGTTACTCTCCTGCTTCTTTTATTGGTTGTCAGGTGTGTTGCAGAGGAAGAAACACAAACTAAAGGTTGTGTTTGTGGATACCCTGGAATACCGGGGGACCCTGGGCACAATGGTTCCCCTGGTAGAGACGGCCGAGATGGACTCAGGGGTGACAAAGGTGATCGAGGTAAGCTTTTAAAATGTGACTCCATATACATTTTTAAATAGGTTTAAGCGTTTTCATATGAATAATTTATTGATCATTTTTTGACAAGGGGAAATTGGTCCTATGGGATCAGCAGGCAAAGATGGACAAAAGGGAGACCAAGGAGAAACTGGTACGTATGTCCATTAGAAATTGCACTGCTGAAAAATTTATATATTTAAATTTATGAAATTATTCACCACCTCTCACCTACTTTTACAAGCTGAATTTTACTTTATGTATGTGTTTTATCAAAGAAAAGGAGAGAGTGAGCATTAAGGGATTAGGGACATTCATGGTGGGCTTGTCATTTGCAGGTCTAGTTGGCCCCGTAGGGCTCAAAGGAAAAAGAGGAGATAATGGAGAACGGGGGCCTCCTGGAAAAATGGGGCCCCAAGGAGTCGAAGGGCCCATAGGCCTGAAAGGAAATAAGGGAGAGATTGGACTGCCTGGACCTGAAGGACCTAAAGGGGATTTAGGGCCCCCTGGGCCAGAAGGTCCAAAGGGGGACATTGGGCTTCGAGGCGACAGAGGCATTCAGGGACCATTGGGACCTCCTGGCAGGCCGGGGAACAAGGGGGAAATTGGTGTCCCTGGTCACAAAGGCAACATTGGTTATCGTGGAGAGAGGGGGTCTCGAGGAGATAAGGGAGACAAGGGTGCAAAGGGAGAGACTCCTGTTATTGATAAGAGTGCCTTCTCTGTGGGTCTCACAGCTCAGACTAAACTCCCTGCAGTCAATGCACCCATCCGGTTTGACAAGATCATTTACAATGTACAGAATCACTATGACCCACAAACAGGAAGATTCACATGCTCCGTAGCTGGAGCTTATTACTTCAGCTACCATATCACCGTCTTCTCCAGAAACGTGAAGGTAGCTCTCGTGAAGAATGGGGCAAAGATCATCCACACTATGGATAACTACCAGAGCAGCGAGGACCAGGCAGCAGGAGGCGCTGTGCTGCACCTAGAGGTGGGGGACAGGGTGTGGCTGCAGGTGGCAGGAGGAGAGCTGTTCAATGGGCTTTTTGCTGATGAAGATGATGACACTACTTTCTCTGGCTTTTTAATTTTTGCAGCTTAATCAGATCATTACGACACTTTATGATGAATGTTATATGAAACATTTAGATGTTCTTTAATGCATTGTATGTGCATCATATAAAGGTTTTCTTAATTTTTTAATTTCGTTTTTGTTTTGTTGAACTTTTTTGTTGAACGTGTTGGTGTCACATTAAAACTGTATATTTATAATCTTAATATCAGCCTATATTTGAATTACAGTATAGCAAACAAAGGGACCTGTCATGGTTTTATGATTTAATGTTCTTTCTTTCTTTCCTTAGCCTGTTTGTCGTCTTTAAATAAAAAACAATCATGTACTTGTCATCATGCGTCTTCCTCTGGTATTTGGGGATGGGCATGCACACAACAAATACCGACACATTAATTGTCTGGCATGATACAATGACATGACATGAGGAAGACAGCGCAGCACCAACTGGAAGGTCCAGTCTTTTTTGTCTTCAACAGAAGTAGCTCTACTATTTTCTCTGCTTTTTTTTTTCCTTCAATGAAGTGCGTTCCTTAGGGGGCGGAGCTTAGTGGTTACATTATGGGAAATATTAGGTGACGATTGGCTGGTAGCGGCATGGTCATGGTGCGGTCAACCAATAATATCACTCGTGACCATAGAAGCCCCGCCCCGTTGCAAACACTGCAACAAGTGCATTAATGATGCTCAATCCTCCAAGAAAGAGCTTCTTTAACTGGCATCAACAACGCAATTGTGAGCTTTTTTTTTACACAACGTCGGAAGATATCTCTGTGTTTTGTGAATTAACTTGACTTCCAACAGGTTTTGCCGGTTGGCGATACCGAAATTGGGAACAGTAACCCTTGCGCAATCTAGAAGAAGTTTATCAGTGAGCCCGTAGGTTAGCTCAAGAAGCTAACTCAGTGTGTTCAAGAAGTCAGCCAGCCATTTGTCTCAATATGTTGCGGAGTAACTAGTTAGCAAGAGTAGCGTACTTGCTTCTCTGGATTTTTTTTCTCCCGACATGTTTTTTGGAGAGGACGGCGAATGTGAGGCAGTGAACCGTCCGGCGATTACACGATGGATAAACAACAAAAACAGCTGCTCTGTTGATGTTGAGAAAACAAAGTGGATGTGAGGATAACACCAGCGACTATGAGCAGGGTGAGGAAAAAAGTTACTGGTGTTTTCTTTTCTTTTCTTTTTTTTTTTGGCCATTGGAAGTTAAATATGTTTAATGGATTTTATGGAAAGTTATTGTAAGCTGGAATAATAATAATAAAAATAATACATTTAGTACTTGTTTAATTCATATCTACAAGTCACCCCACAGTTGCAGTAATTTTCCATCTTGTGTTCTTGTTAAAATGGGACCAGAGGGGGTTATTGTCGTGCATTACACCCTTGGTTGTTATAGTGATGTGGGAGATGCCAGGCTGTGTTCACTGAGTTGATGAAGGAGGGGGGCGGGGGGGGGGGGGGGCACCAACAACAAAAAGCTTTATTGCTAAAGAAATTTAA
>JAPQRQ010000014.1:18480245-18503459 GCA_037367365.1 Apogon talboti | reverse complement strand
GCTAAAGAAAGTTAATTAATGCAGAAATAAATAAGCACTTTGGCTCACAGTGCTGTGAGTACAATCTCCTTTCATAGTACATGGTTTACAGATTCAGCCTAGTTTTAGCAGGTAGTACTTTCCACACTCCCTGTAGGATTATACAGTGCAGGTTGCCCCCAGTGAACTGATTCCATCTCATAGCTCCATAGGGGTAGGCTTATATCATATAGGTCATTAAGTGTTTAATACTCCTCCACAGGTCGGAGTCCTCTACCTCGTTCTGTCCTGGAGATTGATTTGCACTACCGTACTTTCTTGACATTAAATAAAGAAAATATTATTCTTGACCCCAAACAGCCAAGTCACAAAGGACAATAAAAAGCATTTTAGACTTTTGTAATAAAGTTTCTAACCTCACAAAAAGAAGGGGAAGTTTTTTTTGTTTTTTTTTACACAGGCTCATGTATCTATATCATATTTATGGATTTGAGCTCTTGAGAACCTTTCTTTTTTGTGGTTTTTGATTGTTCATAGAGCCGCCTTTCGGTTATTGTTGTGCCGCTGTCAGCCTACCCTGTTGACTGTTGACAACAAGGCTCAGTAGTGTTTTGTCCTTGCTAAGCCTTGTACACTGTGTGGTGTTAGATTTCTGGTTGTCTGTCTCTATGACAGTCTGCAGCAGATCAGGTGAGTGTTGGTGACACTCCCTGCTCTGGCCTGTACCGGTACTTCCCACGCTCTATAGAAAGAGGTGTGGCTTCCGTCTCCCATTCTCCCACTTTCTGATAGATCAAAAATGAGGAACTAGGTCATGGCCAAATATGAGACTTTAACCAGGAAACTAAATCGGCATTGCACCTGATTCAGACAGTACATGTTGTCTGTTTCATAATCTTGTCAGATTATGTGCAAACGAGGACTGCACAATCCACAATCTCATATCTAGATAACAATACATATCGCAATATAGCACATTTTCTGTTAAATCATTGAATGAATAGTTTATCTACAGTGACCACATGGAAAGGCCAATATCTTTCTTGGAGACAAAACAGTAATACTGCCTTTTTTTTCCTAGATTTTATTTGCAACCTTTGTGCAAATTTTCAATTAAGTACGGAACAATATATAAACTATTATTTCCATAAAAAGGCAAATGGAAAACTCTTTTAAAATGTACAAAATAAATATGCAAATTACAGTTTCCTTTTCTGTTTCAGAGGTGTCATACCCAAATCGTATCCAGTAGTCGTTGTTTTGTCATAGATTATCATATTGTTCTGTGTCATGAATCTTCACTGTCTCTAATGTTTGTTTGCCTCCATCCAGACAATGAAAAATATTATAAACAGTGTGATGTGTGACGTAAAGTTAAACGAATAATGGCACATAATGTGATATGGTAGATATAATGGTTTATATTATCACATGATGTATTGTCACATCTTAAGAACTCAAGTGTAAACGAATGTGATAAGGATTACTTAGTTGCTAGTAACTTGGTCTTAAATTGACCACATTTGATATTATTCATTCCGTATGGAGTCTGCTGAAATCGTGGCCTTGATTCCCTAGTTTTTGCCTTAAAATGTGGAGTGCACACAGGCCAAGCTCCCCCCTGCAGGCAGGTCCTGCGGGGCTGTTTACAAGCCTTTGAGTGTCACTCTCAGTCAGCGCTGAATAGCCCGGTTGTCTCCCTGATTAGGCTATCATGTGTAGATGAAACTAGTCCTGTACACAGACTGGTAAAGCTCCACTAATCAGATTATTACTGAGATGGAAGAGGAATAGCATATACTGTACACACAAACATACACACTCCCACTCCTACACTGGTCTCTCACACTGCAGATTTCCTTCGAAGTCTCATTGCTGCTGACATTTTTTGTCTTGGCTTGAAATTAGGCAGCAACGGTTGGTTATTAGGCATCCAGGCCTAACATTTTAATACAGATTCAGATATTTCATTCTTAATATTGTCAAATGTGTTTAATCTTCCCAGCTGGTTGTACAATCAGTAATGTGAACTCAACTGCAGTCAACTTTTTTTTTCTTTTTTTTCCCCAGAGCTCAACATATGTTCAGCTTAAGTTTCACTCTGGTTACACACGATTACAACTAATCAGCCAATCTGTTCTTTTAACACTGTGTTGTGTTACTTTAGGGCGTCATTGTAGGATGTCATCTTTATAGCTTTCATTTGTCCAGACAATCACAGGTAAAGTGACATCTCACAAAAGAACGGTGATGTTGCTTCGGGGGTGGCTTTGTCTGTTGCAGAAGTAAGACAGAGAATAGAAAATGACAGGGAAGCTTACTTTCCCTTGATACTCCCTGTCTGGTTATGTTTCTCATGTACTGCTCAGTTCATTTTGGGCTAATGAGTTTTATCCTAGCCTCAGGCAGGACATACCTCTGCAGAGGTGAACTGAGCTATGGGCAGGAGGTCACTCAGTGCTATGCATTTATGACTTCTTGCATAACATGCTCCTAGCCAAACAGGAAGGGAGTCAGTGATTTAAATGCTCTCCTCCCTCCTTCTGTGCAGGCAAGCTTTTGAGTGCACATGGAAAGAGATTAGGATGCTCTTGTGCATGTGATTTTTAGAGAGCATGCACATTCAGGCATTTGTATACAAGTTTATGCATCTAGGTGTGCTCTCATCCTCATCTCTGGGAGTTTAATCTGAGGCTGGCTCCAGCTGGCTGCCATGTGTGGGGGGGTACTCCTCCCTGAGCTCTTAATTAACTTTGGACCAGGGCCCCAGAGTGCTACTCCCATCCACAGCTAAGCAAGAAGAAGTTAAGAGAGTATCTGACTTTTAATACAGAAAGTGGCAGAGCAAAGATGAGTTCAACACACAGATATAAAAGGACAGATAAGAAATATGCTCTCTGGATGTTATCATAGCGTCATCATCTTTGTAGAGATTAATCAGTTTGCTGCTCAGTGTGTGGCAGGTATACAATTAACTCAATAATCTAAATAAGCAGGTATGAGTAGTTTTATGTTCAGTCAGATACTTTTATCTTTATGTAAGCCTTCATTAAAGTTGCATCAAATTAATAATTAAATAAAATAATATATATAAATTAAATATACTATCAATGAAAAATCTGATAACCACAAACATTACCTCACATTAACCAAATAAGTAATATCTATCTGAATCGTGCTCTTAATGAAACAGAAAATGTAAACGAAATAATACAAGAGCTTAAAATCTATTCCTCTGACCTCTAATTGTAAAATACTGGATTAAAATGCAAGATAGTCAGAGAATTTTTAATACTGACACAATATATTTCTATATCTGATTTTGTGTGTGTATGAGACAAAGTAATGTGGTTACTTAAGAACTGATCAGCGAACTCTGTAGTTATTGAGCGCTCGGGTAGTTGCCTCATCAGTGGAAAAAGTGAGTCTAATGTGAACATCAAAGGTTATATTGCTCATAAAATTACCACAAATGAAATCCAGTTCCATAAAATCGGCGTGGCCTTTCAGCAAAATGGCCACCACCTGTGTCAGTTTGGTTCTTACTAACAGCGCTGCCAAGTATTAGTAAAAGCCAACTGGTCTGTGACAGTTGGCGCCGAGTGTGGAGCGAAGGCATAAAGGTGTTGAAGGAAAGCACAGTTGGTAGAACGGCTGATAGCATGGCACAAGTATTCAAAACAAAAATAAGCTGCTGAAGCTGTGGAAATTCTTTCCTTTTCCTATCTGTGTGCTTGCAAAATAGATGGAATAATTGATCCAGACATTTTTTTTTTTCCAGTTGCTACTCAACGTGACTCCTCTGCAGCTGAGGAGGAGAAAGTACAAGAAGACAATTCAGGATAGCTTTGAAAGCACAACATTGTTCAGAAAGGGTGTTTACTGTCTGTCAGCAGTGGTGCTTGGCAGCGGTGGCTCTGTGTTTACATAAGTCGATGTGATGGAGCGAGCTGGTTGAAGTGACAGCAGATTCCACAGAGAGTTTGACTGAGAAAGCCCATCTGCTGCTGAACACGCATGGGGACGGGAGGTATGGGAGCGTTCCAGGATCCCTCCTCACTCCCCCGCCTGTCGACACAGCAATCACTGGAAATAACACTGCCTTCAATCCTTAAAAAAGGCTCTCAGTCAGTGTTTTGTGCTGAGGAACATTAACAGAAGAGAATATTTTCAACTGAATACCTCAATAATGCTGATATAATTTGTGGATAATTCCATTTACTGTGTTATTAAATATTGGATCCCATCGGCAGTAATGTCAGTGTAAAATAAATCATACAGCTATTTTAAAAAAAAATGCATGTTACCCTTCAAGAATATGAAATATAAACATTTTAAAGCCTATCTAATGTCTAGTCTTATACCATAGTAGTATTGTCTCCCTCCAGTCTTCATGACAGACACAGGAGGAATGGGTCATATTAAGTGAAGAATTGGGCTTCTGGGAAAAAGCCAAGGAGTTAAACTATTTATGTGCCTACATTTGTAGACTGCAGGATGGATTTTGATGGAAAAACTCACACACAAATGCTCTTCAAATGCTGTTTTTAGACAACTCTTGGAAGAGTGCAAAAAACATTTGTAGTTTTGTAAAAAGATTAAGAAAGCACCACAGAAGGGAGACCTATAAAACATGTAATACACAGTCAGTATGTAAGTGCAGGCCTTTAATGTTAGCTCCTAGTTTTCATGATTTGAAGTCAATTTGAAGTGAATATATGTGTCTGACAAAAGTATTATATCCGTTCATGTAAGAACCATAGAGTTTAATTGTTTTAAAGTAGTGACAATAAAATATGCACAGAAAATGAAACTTTGTGTAGAGCTTTGAAGGAGCTGATGTTAAGACCACACAACCCTCAACATCACCTCATCACCAACACAATCTGGAGAAAACTGGGCAATTTATTGCATTAATCACAATGGATTAGCAAGTTTCATTGCTTAGTCACGCTCACAAAGCCTCACTTCAAAGAGTCCAATGCATTAGCCACTGCACTGAATCACACACACACACACACACACACACAGAAAGCTGAACTTAGCTCACAACCCCAACCTGGGCCTCAACTCTCCTTGGACATTGAAATACAGCACCAAGGACAAATGTCTTACTCAGAAACTTCTGTTTAACTGCGTCTCTCCCCCATCTGCCCCCTCTGTCCTGTAGACACACAATAGATCATTCTTATGGTTCCAGTTATTCCAGAATATGTACTCGTGATGCCATCTTAGAAACTATAGTCATGGTTTACTTTAAAAATGTTCTACAGTATTAAAGTCACACGTTGTTTTTTTAGTCTGACCTACTTTTAATGGTCAGTAAGTTTTATTGTCTTTGTAACGGTCCTGTGTGCATTCTTTATTTGTTTTTCAGGCGGAACAAAAGGACAGGGCCCTGTCCACAAGTGAAGACTCTCTCCCATGTCTTCACACCTCTAAAGCAGAGCCGCTGATTCGGAGCCGACCCCTCAGTGATATATACCCGTTCCAGAGCCAAGCTGAGAGGATAGCAGTCCCGTATCTGCTGTCTGGGTGTGGCGCCCAGGTACAGCCCATGACGGGAGGTCCTCTCACTGATGAGAACAGATTGAACGGCATCAACTCCTCTGCCTGGTCCAATCCTGTTAAAGGTCAACCAGACGGGAAGCCCACAAGAATTATGAGGCTTTTTTCTAACTCACGAAAGGGGCCTGTCCCTGCTCACAGTCCAAACACTGAATGTCCCACCTCAGCCTACAACAGTGACAACAACGGTGGTCCCCAGTCCTGGTCTGGACTCTCAGGACTGGGTGTTGTAGACTCTTTTAAGAAGCTCCGCTCTTCTGTGCTTCAGGGCATCCAGAGTAGAGGAGCAGCAAACCACAATGGAGAGCACACCCCTTCATCTAATCAGGAGGCGGCTAATGGCACAGTTGTGAGAAATGCTGACTCTGGGATAGAAGACGCAACAAAAAGTGAAGGAAACATGTTTAACGGAAACATTTTTGGTGAAAAATTGGTTACGATGAGCCGAAGTGACTCAGACATTGAGGACAACGATGAGGAGAATGATGAAGGAGACGGCCTTACTCGCAACTCACGATTCTCAAGGAGTATCAGGAGAGCATACGGAGCGGGACGTATCTCTTTGCTTGATGTGGGAAATGGGAGACAAATAAGAGGCGGCAAAGATGAAGCCGGTGACGGTCAAAAAGCAGATCAGATAAAAGTTGGTACTCAAACGGAGCCCGTGAACGAGAGCCCAAATGTGACGGTTCTGAGCAGACTGAGCAAAAGTGCAGAAAACCTCCATTTATTCAAGGCACCTTTCAGACGCAAAGCTGCATCCCCAGGTACTGCTTTGCCTCACAGTGACTCACCGGAGAGGAGCAGTTCTAACGGGACACCAAACATCCAGAGAACCTCCAGCGCCTCCTCTGTGGACCTTCACGGCCGCAGACGGAGTCCTGTGAAGGCTAAGGGACAGATGCTAAAGCTTGTAGGCAGCATGACAGATCTGTCTGTTCGACGTAGGCAGAGTCCCTCCCCCAGCCCCACGTCTCCATCCCCCATGTCACCCCTGAGCCGTCTCCATGACGACTACTCCCGACGCGTGCCTTGTCTACAAACCAGCGAGCGACAGCGCAGACCTTCTCCCATCAGAGCCCGGGTTCTGTCTGTCGAACAAACCCCACCGGTTTATCCCCAACCTGAATGTGACACCGGCCCACACCAGCACCAGGTCCTTATCAGCCCGGTTAGTTTGGGACCCACTGAGAAATCACAACAGACTTCACCTGGTATCTCTGCTCACTGTGAATCACTGGCTGTAACCACAACAAGTGGTTGTCCACAAACAGCAGAATGTGATTCATCTCCACTCAACCAGAAAGCGTCTACACTCAGCCAGGAACAGGCCGAGGCCAAGTCACTACCAAACGAGGTAAGGGAGTACTTTTACGTTGCTCTAAGGTGGTTTTTGTCTTGTCAAGCTCATAAAATGATTCTAATTTTGACAAACTGGCTGTGAATACATGAATAATATGTCTTCAAGCCTATTTAAATCACTCTGATCAGAGACGTAACTGCTTATATAAATGTTAAATACTGTAATGTGATTGACTAAAATGCCTACAGTGTTTACATGGCCCAAAGCAGTGTGTAAACTGGTTCTGCATGATGTGAGCTATCTAATGTGCCAGACATTTAACGCAACAAGAACGTTTGTTTTTCAGCTTTGTTCGTCAAGGCTTTCTTTAATCCATAAATCTTTTAGGGTCTCAACTAAAAAATAAAAAAAAAACACTGTCCTATCCAGAAATGCATAACATGTTGCCCCTGGGGTGTCACTGCAGCGAGGCCTGAGTCTATAGTTGTTTTTGTTTGTAGTCAGTGATGCTCAGGCTGCTCCTCTCTGCTCACTGACAACAGTAATGCAGGTATTCTGACACACTGACAGGCAGGATGCGTGCAAAGCAAAAATAATGCCATCAGTCTTAAATGTAATCTTTTCACACTGACTGGATAAGATGTACTGTTACCAGAAAAAGGCTGCACATTGGTTCACACCATCACTCAGCAGTAGCACATTTGTCAACAAACTTGGACATTAATTGGAAATCATTTAGTTACGGGACAGGTTTCTTTTAAGTTTTACAGAAGAAGGTGTAATGGAGGACGGGATGATTGACTACCTTTGTTATCATGTACAATAGTGTGATCATTAATACCTGTAAGTCTTCCATTTGAAAGGCATTGACCCTCGTCTTTGGAAATTAAACATCAGCCCACCAAACAGTGATTTTATGAAGTGATCTTTGAATCTGCAATGATTTCCAAGTTCTCATGTCGACGTGATACTTGTCAGCATGGGACTCATTTCCTATAGATCAGGCGTTTATATGTGTCCAAAGTCCACTTCAGTTTCAGATAAATAATGACATAAGCATAGCTGCTATTCACCCTCCCTCGTTTTTCTGTCTGCTGTGTTTGTTCTTTGTGATATCCTGACTTCTGCTGTCACAGGGTCACATGCTGAATCCAGCTGTTCTCTACCAACAGGCATACTGAAGGAGCACATTGAGTTAATGATTAGGCTTTGTTTATGATTTGTAACCCTTGAACAAAACGGGCTCATAGTCCTGTAGCTTCGGGTGGGTAGGGAGCTGTGGTGAAGTACAACCCCTTAACCCCCCCCCCCCCTTTTTTTTTTTTTTGGCTGAAGCTCAATGAATCAAAGTCCACCACCGAGGACTCTGGGCCTGGGACAGCAAGCAGCACCGCAAAACTAGACGGGACCATAAACACACCATTACAATGACTTCTGTTCTGGTGTTTTGGTCTCAGCGTAAAAGTCTACCTTAAGATAGACTGGCAAAAGTCAAATGTGTTAACTCTAGATATCAAGTGGCATTCAGTGTCTTAAATAATATATAGATTCTTAGCCTGGGGACTCAGGCCAGTGTGTGTGTTCATGTGTATTTCACAATGGTGCTCGTCCACTGTGTGCCTTTCCAGTGTATATGCCGAGGACCGGACCCAGATCAAGAGAACCCAGAGGTGAGGTGTGATACCGCTGTCTGACTAACTGACCGAGAACAACAATATTCGAATGAGTAACCATTAGCCAATGTTTGATTTCTTAGCATTCAATATGAGGTGACATACAGAGCGTATGATAACATTAAACCGGTGAATATTTATGGAGTTTCCTCTGCTGCTCTTGTTTGAATATGATAAGCATGTGAGTTCATTGTGTTCAATATGTGGAGCCAATCACTGTGTGGACTTTCACATGACTTGAGTTTCTCATGAGAGTTAATTGAAATAGTTGTTCTTTCCTTCCAGTATGGCATTTGTCTTTGTATTTGTTTCTACTTTAAATTTTTGTGTCAGTAGCCTTTGTGTTTCTGATTAACAAATGTTCTTCCAAGCAGACATTAGGTTGTATAGCGTGCCTGCATCTCCGTACATAACAGATCATTGAACAGAAGACAGTCAATATTATGGCTGTTATTGAGTTTTGAAATGTTTCTTTTGTTCTGTAGGTGAAATCAGACCAACTAGTGAAAGAAGAACTTCTCCAAACAGAAGAAGTGTCTCCAACCTCCTGCAGCACCCCTCCTATCTCCCCAACATGCCTCTTGGAATCACCCACATCACCCACAGATGCAGCAACAGCAGAAACCGCTGTAATCAAACCCAGACGAAGGAGTGGGCGCCCAAGACCCCGACCCATCTCTGACTATGGACAGCTCATTTCACGGAAGCACTCCATTCCAGAGGAGGTGTCGGAGCTTCTCACTGATGAAAGGACAGCAAATGCAGCATTACCTAAGGACTACAGTGGTAGAGATCAATGTGGGAGCGGAGAGAGCAGCATCAACGGCGACACGCAGGCTATGAAGCAGCGGCCTATCTCAATGATAGGAGTCTTGGATCTGTTCCCTGCTGATGCAGAGGAGAAGGAGGACCGCCTTCCTTCTGTAAGCTGTTACACTTCGATTTCAAAACTACCAGAGCTGCTCTGAGTTTAGAAAATGTGAATAGGCTTGCTAATTATTCCCAAAGGCTATAGAACTTTTCTGCATATCCTGGATGGTTTAGGCACACCGGTTGCCAAAAGATGTTTTTTTTTCCGAAGCAGTCATGTATTAAATTAGTCTTAGCTTCAGGCTGATCTAACTTGGAATGCTGCAAAGTTTGTTTCGACTCAACAAGCACTTGCTTATGTTGTGTTGAAAATACTGTATATACTTCAGATTATATCGAATGAAAACACACACCTTAACTTGGGATAATTTTACGTGCATAACATGTAAGATTTTCCTTAAAATAAGGTATAGAACCATACAGCATCAGTTCTAATCAGTAATTGCTTATGACTCACCAGGATTATGTGGGTGTGTATTTACCTGCACAGACACTGCCCTCTGCCTGTATTTTCTTATTGTCCTCTCACTGTTTTCAGGTTGTTTCAGCAGCAGGCATTCAACATTGGACTTTTATGGCCTCGGAGCTGTTATTTTAAAAGACATCAGTTAGTTATGACGTGGCACGGCTATCATCTGTTCAGTGTGTTGTTAAAATATACTACTGTAGTTTATGAAGTCAGGTGAGCAGAACAGTGTTCATGAAACCTGTATTACTGTTAATACAAGACCGTAACACGCAATTCTTTAGGGGCTTCATACATTTTATTTTTTATTCAACACGCATATTTGGTCATTCATTTAATCCTCTTAAAGAACTACTACAGCTCAGGCATACGGAGCACTTTTCATTTGGAAAGTCCTGCTCGTGTGTATTCCAGTT
Organism: Apogon talboti; assembly: GCA_037367365.1. Taxonomy (NCBI): domain Eukaryota; kingdom Metazoa; phylum Chordata; class Actinopteri; order Kurtiformes; family Apogonidae; genus Apogon; species Apogon talboti. Next base: position 18,493,184 of record JAPQRQ010000014.1, on the reverse strand, counting down.
GTGGACCACATCTCTGTTACATGTCACAGGTGCTGATCGCCTAAACACTTCCACAAAGGATACGCCTGTGTGTCCTCGTTCGTAGCTCCGCTGGCAAGCCTCCACTCTCCTTCCTTTTAGGAATTGAGACATCATTAAGGATTACCTGCTTAGATCGATTTCCAGGTCACATACAGGAGGACTGAGGAGAGAGGAGATGAGAAATGACTCCAGTTACATGACTGTCTCCTCTTTTTGTTTTGCTGTAGTTTTCACTGGAAAATCTTACATATAATTCCTTTAAAGGAGACGATCACTATGTTTTAACATCTTTACTCAACTTAAAAACTTTACTTGTTTTTCTTAAACTTTGGGTGTAAAATGGTGAAGAAACATAAAAAAAAAATTTGGTTTAGAGGCTGTTAAAAAAAAAAAAAGGAAAATCCAAAATCATGAATTGTAGTTATCATAGGATCGAAGGTTTTGTTTGTTGACCGTGTACAATAGGTTCCTCCTGTGTCTCAGGATGTTTCCTGTTTTCTTCTACAGGCTCTGTCACGGCCTCCCATTCCCTCTCACCAAGTGCCCCCCTACAGAGCAGTGTCTGCCAGGTTTCGTCCGTCTGCCCTCTCCCAGAGCACCCCCATCGGACTGGACCGGGTTGGACGGAGAAAGCTCCACAGAGTGCTCAGCGGTGAGAACCAGGATGGTTGTTTGATAAGAGATCACAACTCAGCCTGTGGGAAAGCTAAGACTGGGAATGTCAATAAGCGTGCAGGAGGAAAATGTTGACATAGAGCCAGGTGTGGGTGTGCCTGCATCTGTGGATTATTTTGCGGTTTGTTTAAATTTTGTCATGAAGTTTTCATCTCCACACAGTTCTTTAACTCGTGCGTGTGCATTACAGATGGCGTGTCGGAGTGCTCTGCGACACTCGATGACAGCGTGAGTGAGGAAGAGGAGGGCAGCTTTGATGAGCTCACGGATGTCACGCCCTACCTCCAGCCAGGGGTGGAGCTCTCTGCACTCAACGAGGTAAACCCACTTGTCATGTCGCAACACTCACAAACATCTTTTCCAAGAATGTATATTGGGTTTGTGATGCAACATTTATCTGTTCCAGTGTGTGCCTCATGAACAGCCATGTGAAAGCAGTTTCATATGTGTGTGTTGTCAAGATGTTTGGCGAGAGTTCAGCAGGAACAGACAAGCACAACAGTGTCCACAAGTCTAGACATAATCTTACATGTTAGACACGGGCTTAGCCTGCATGTAATTGTGTGTTTATCTTATCTGTGTGTGTGTGTGTGTGTGTGTGTGTGTGTGTGTGTGTGTGTGTGTGTGTGTCTGTTGCTCTCAGTGGATAAGCTCGGGCCATACCGTGTACGCCGAGGCTCTATGGGACCATGTGACCATGGAGGAGCAGGAACTGGCCTTCAAGGCTGGAGATGTTATCCGTGTCCTGGATGCCTCGCATAAGGACTGGTGGTGGGGCAGGGGGGCCGACAGGGAGGCCTGGTTCCCCTCCTGCTTTGTGAGGGTAAGTGGACCGTCTGACCTGTGTGTCTTATGTTTGTTCTCCAGAACCACAGAAAGACACACAAACTGGCTTAGCTCCAAACAAACTCCAGCAGCCTCTTGACACTGTGTGCACAAAGGTTCAGAACCCAGAGGTTTAACTGGTTTCTGTGGTGACCAGTGCTGATTGACAGTTGAGTCTTAATTAGACAGGCTGTGGTAACCATGGGGCCATGATATTGATTGACAGATGAGCGTTCACTAAGTAATTGCTTTTAGCTGAATCAATGTTGCCAAATAAGAGCTGGTTAAACTTGCACATGTTGTTACCATGGTGATGTAGAGTAGATCAAATCTTTAGTTTAAGTAATTACTGTGCTCCCTTTTAATTCATTTGAATTATGAGGAGGAAAAAGTTTTATTGGTTTAATCTCAAAAATCCGATTTTAGTGTAAAGCAGTCAATATATTGTTGGTATCACAGTGTAGTGACTGAAAAAGAGACATTTGGACTAATTAATGGGTGTTATCAGACTGATGTATTGGTGTCTACATCACATTTGTTATAGTTAACCACAATTAAAGCAAAAAATGTCAATGACAAAATAGTTTTGCTTCCTGATAGAAAAATTTAAATTCCAATTCTTAACTCTAAAGACAAAAACTACATCAAAAGTGCAATGAGCAATCATACACAATAATAAATAAATAGCTATTATAAAATAATATATATAATAAATATAATATAATAAAATAGCTTTGCAGGTAGTGTCTCCTTCTTCTGTCTTCCCCAATGCTGGGAAAATGGCTTTAACCAGTATGGGAAATGTTTTCTGGAAATCACGTTCATATTTAAGGTCATGCATTTTTTTTAAATTATAACTTTTTCAGCTTTAAGGCCTTTCCTGTAATACCTGGAAAAACTAACAGTAGCATTATTAAACAAAAGCTAAACTTTAACTAGACAGTTCTTCAAAATAACAAATAACTCTATCAATGGATTCCTAAAACTCAAACCTAACTGAAGGAGTGACTATATTAAACTAAGCAGAAATTTGGAAATCTGTAACCGGTTCAAACATAAATCATTATTTTGCGGCGGATGTTTGTCAGGTGCGAGTCAACCAGGAGGACTCGAGCACGGAAAGTGTGGAAAGTGTCGCAGACCAAGAAGACCCCGCCCCCAGAGACACACACAGCACCCAGCACAAGGAGCAGATGAGGACCAACGTGGTTCAGGAAATCATGAACACTGAACGAATCTACATCAAGCACCTCAAAGACATCTGCGAGGTACGGAGGAAGTATTCCAACCTGTTTCTTTCCCAGAAATCACAACATGTCAGAATACTTTCTAAACATTCTACTCTATCCTCCATCTTGTCCTGTTGGCCAGTATTTGAACCTTTTTCCTCACCGTAAACGTGCACCATCTTCGCTCGTCCTTTAGGGTTACATCCGTCAGTGCCGTAAACATCCAGATATGTTCACTGAGCTGCAGCTGAAGACCATCTTCAGCAACATTGAAGACATCTACAAGTTTCAGAGGCAGTTTCTCCGAGACCTGGAGAAGAAATACGACAAAGACCAACCTCATCTCAGTGAAATAGGCTCTTGTTTTCTCTTACAGGTACTCATTGTATATTTACTCACTGGGCATCTTATTGTATTCATGTTAATCTAATTCAGTGGCTCTAAAATGTCTTTCCTGTCCTCTCCAGGGGGAGGGCTTTTCTATCTACTCGGACTACTGTAACACCCATCCTGCTGCCTGCGCTGAGCTACAGCGGCTCATGAAGTCAAGCCGTTATAAGCACTTCTTTGAGGCCTGTCGACTCCTCCAGCAGATGATCGACATTTCAATCGCGGGGTTTTTGCTCACACCCGTCCAGAAAATCTGCAAATACCCTCTGCAGCTGGGAGAACTGCTCAAATACACCCCCAAAGACCACAGGTAGAATTCAGATGTTCACTAACATTTATGCAAAGTTGTATTACATTTTTCTTAGAATTTCCAGTGCAAACAAACACTTAACCAAACTCAGATGATCATACAAGCGACATAGTGTAAAGAACAAACATAAGTATAATGCAATAAAGATGTTTCAGCATTTAAAAATACAAGTTTATTGGCAGCTTTCTGTTCATTCCTTTTTAAAAGGAACTTTATAGATGAATGTGATGAGATTATTCTGACCTAAAATAGTCCAAAAAGTAACTCCTTGTCTTTACTTTTTTTTTCGTTTGTTTTTTTTTTACTGTAGTGGATCTAACACAGGGTTCTGCATTCCACAGTTCCTGAGCCAGATGCATGTGTTGTCTGCTCACAGAATAGATATGTTTTTTTCATATTTCATCAACTAAATTGTGTGTCATGTGCTACATTATGACCTGGTACCATTTTAGTTGAACCAAATGGAACAAACTGTTAGCATTTCTTCATAGTTGGCCTTTTTCCATGTAAACCTACACATGCCACTGTGTATTTTCTTCATTACACAGTCAGATAGTTTTGTGTTTTCACAGTAGCCTCCCCAATAAAAATAATAAACATCTCAATGGTTTTTTTTTTTATTCTAATTGAATATTTTCTCAAATGCATCAAATATTTCATTGTTATAATGGAAATACATGGTAAGGAATAATCATATCCAATAAGATAACACAGTGTAGCCACCTTGTGGTAAAAAGTAGAAGGGAGTTAAATCATTTTTTGCAGCCCATCAAACGATTTTTGTCTTTCGGGTAAAAAAAAAAAAAAAGTTCTGTAGATCATGAAGGTTACTGACCCCAGATCTAATACTTACTGTTTCCCCATCATTTTATCACAGTGACTACAGTGGAGTGAGCAAAGCGTATGAGGCTATGAAGAATGTTGCCAGTTTAATAAATGAGAGGAAGAGGAGGCTGGAGAGCATCGACACCATTGCTCACTGGCAGGTCTCCATTCTCCACTGGGAGGTGATTGGAACTCTTATCCATCCAATAAATTTAATTCTGTTTTTTTGGGGTTTTTTTTTAATTCTGTGAGTTTGTTTTTTGACATTCTTATGGCCCTGCTGACCTGTAAACCTGTTTTAGGGACCTGACGTTCTGGAGCTGAGCTCAGAATTGATCCACTCGGGGGAAATGACTCGAATTGTGCGTCAAAGCAAAATGCAACAGCGCAGCTTCTTCCTGTTTGACCACCAGCTGGTCTTCTGCAAAAAAGATGTCCTGCGCAGAGACCTGCTCCACTACCGTGGACGTTTGGATATGGACCAGACCGAGGTGGTGGATCTTCCTGATGGGAGGGACCCAGACCTGGGTCTGACTGTGAGGAACGCTCTACGCTTGCGCAACGCCTCCACTCTTGAGTTTGTGTGCATGTTGTGCTGCAGGAAGGCCCAGGACAAGCAGAGGTGGTTAGAGGCCTTTGCCAAGGAGAGACACAGGGTCAAGGAGGACCAGGAGATGGGTGAGTCATGAAAATGCAAAACATCTAATGTGGGTAGATATCAAATAAAAGGTGGGAACTGCTGAAAGAAAAGCGTAGACACAAATATGTTGACCTGAAGGGTATGTGTGCATCTATTGGCAGGGATGGAGATCAGTGCAGAGCAGAGAAAACAGGCCATTATTAACGCCAGAAGAGCCAAGCACGGAAAGATCAAAGGTAAGGAAATCATTTTCCTCATTTATTTAAACCACTGTTGTTGTGTTTTTAATTTACTCCTCATTTGTAATTTGTACTTTTGTTTTACCCGTTCATCTTTTAGCCATTGGTTACTCTGGTTCTGTCCCACCCCACCACCAAAACCTTCACCCACTTCACCAGCGTCACATCACCATTCCCACCAGTGTCCCTCAGCAGCAGGTGTTTTCACTGGCTGAGCCTCCGAAACGAAAGCCCTATCACTTACTCTACAGCATCACCCGCAACGCCTTTTTCAGGAAATGAGACTTTCCTCCATCAATCCTGTTAACTTTTGCCTTTTGTACATCCAAACCGTCCTAAAAACTCATTGAACACTTTATTTGTCACCTCTGTATTGCCTGTGAATGTATGTACTGTTTTGTTTTCGTGCCTCATGTGTTTCTGCGTTTGTTGCGTGTTGAAGTTTAGTGCCTACAACTTGGAAAAGGTATTACAAAAGTGTTTAAATACTGACTCAGCCCATTTTGTTGGTGTGTCTAAAGATGCTGCTCACATAATCTCCAGAGACCCCACCCTATGTCTTATTAATTCTAGATGAAGTATTTTTTATGTTAATTATGACAATGTATGTTCGGCTTTTATGATGACACACATGGTTTTAGTGTATTTCACAGAGGCTGGGCCCTTTTTGCTGTGAGTCTGTCAGCTCTGAGCATACAAAACAGCCAGAGGATGAATCAGCTGACATTTACCTGTTCTGTTAACATTGTAAATAAAACTCTTGTACAAACATTCACAATGAAACGTTGTCACTTCATCATTATTTTTAGTTGCATTTCCATTCAGTGTCTTGTTTCCTTTTGTTCTATGTCCTCTCTTCCAGAGGTCGTTCATATTATTTCATGTTTTCAAGGAATGGTAGATGTTAATGAATGAAACATTAGCCACCAGTGAGGTCTATGTTTCTCCTCTGCTCGGCTGTGCTGAAGGATCTGGTTTCAAACACCTGTTGTCTGTGCATCTCGGGCTCAGTGTGCTGTGTGGATGCACGCTGTGTTTGTGTCTCCCGTTGTTTTTGTAACACGGTGTTCGCTTCAAAGGACAAAAGGATGGAAACGAATCAAATCTGAAATCAAGACTTCAACGATTAAGGTTTGAAGGGATGTCTGTGTCATGGGCACAGAGGGCGAGGAGAAAGAGCAGACAAACGGAGACGAGGATGCATCTCAACAGGATGTCGCCAGTGTAAGTAACATAACCCATAATAATGTGTAAGACTTGACTAATTTTTTACCTTTTGAAGAATTTCTGTGTTACCAGGTTGTAGTGTCAAGTGTATCCGTCATATTTTCCATTGTTAGAATGTGTTAAAGAGACTAAACTGTTGCCTCTGTTTCTTGGAACCCATACCGACTTAACTTGTGATGGATTAAATACCACTTGCTCAGTATGGGATAACACTGAATGAATAATATATGTGCATTAGGTAACTCAATGAGTGTAGAGTAGTGCATCTGAGTGATGGAGTTACTGATTACTCTGAGGCATTCCCCTTTATGAGCTCCAGTAACCAGAAGTGAACCTGATTAATAGTAAAATAGTTCATCCTGATACTGAACGCTAATTTTTCCTCTTTCAATGTGTGTGATTACATTTTAAGACATTCCAACTTTTGCTCTGTGCAGGCTGCATTTGGGATTGACTAGCATTTTGTGCAGCCTACTGTAATGCAAATTAGCTGACCTGGATAAGTTACAGTGATAAGACAAGAATGGCAGCAGCAGGGTTATGCCCTGATAGTCTCCAGTAATTCCAAACTAACCTATCTTCCTCAAAGAAACAATGTCGGGTGCCCTTTTGTCCACCGCTAAATCTCTCTATGGAGGTAGTCTTATTATTTTCCTATCATTTCAGCATCATTAGCCGCAACCTTATTCGGTTCAGCAGAGATTAAACGACTATGTGAAAGGGTTGATGAAATTCTCTGCAAATGTCACAGCTCTTTGCATTAGTGTGATATTGTTTCTGACCCCCCCCGCTGTAGATTGCAGATGTGTCTGTGGAGGTAGCCACAGTGGACCACACTCTGCAGAAGCTCTGCAGGAGGAACATAAGGAACAGGAGATTCAAACCAAAGACATTGGACATCAAGGAACTATGGACTCGTCTGCTGAATGTCCCCCACATTGCTCTCATCATTGCAGCTGTGGTGTTTGTGGTGGTGACTATCATGTGGTCACTGCTGTGGGTCTATATATGTGAGTATATGCAGCTCTACCACATAATACAGCTGAAGGCATCATTTAAAGAATAGCATTGATTGAGAAATAACTATCTAATGACTGGTGTGCATCTGTATTTCATACTACTGTACACTGTTGCTTGTGTATTTCCTCAGTTCGAAGAGAGAGCAACAGTGGAGCTTATTTCGCAGGCATGTTTCGTGTTGCCAATGTGGAGTTTATCCCAGAGTACCGCCAGGCAGAGTCAAACGAATTTGTGTCCATGGCAAATAAAATACAACATGTGGTAGGTGATGGTGTCTCCTTCATTTTAGGTTGCGCTCTACGTAACCTCTAAGGGACTGTCATTGCTAATTTTTAGTGTGTTGCAGGTGAGTAATGTCTACAAGATGTCCTCAGTGTCCAGGCTCTACAAACAAGCCGTCATCTCAGATCTCAGGTACAGTCAAGTTGTTACTAATGATCATCATTACAATTTACAGCTGCAATTTCAAAGCACCGTGCCTAGACTGAAGTACTCAAACCCTGCCTCATCCCTTAGTAACAACAATAAGGGCGGCGTGCTGGTGCATTTCTGGATGGTGTTTGTGGTCCCTCGTCTGAAGAGTCCAGCTGTGTGTGAGGACTGTGTAGGAGCTATTTTTAGAGACTCAGTCCACACCAGCATGAAGAACAGGTCATCTGTGGGCTACCTGCTAGGACTTCCAGTGGATATTGACTCCATCCTCATCAATGGTGCGTCTGTGTGAGTGTATGTTTACTCCACGTCATGAATCAATGCACTTTAGGGCAGGGAAGAACTCATCTCACAACACCCTGCCCATGATAATAATGCTTTCTAGACACAGAAATGCTCAGACGCTTAATACATTGCAAGATAGACATCTATGACGTGTGTGGAATTGAGAAAAATAAACGACTAAAAAGGTATAAAGCAGGAATTACTGTATATATAATGTCCAGCCAAAAAAAAAAAAGGTGCACCCACAGTGTTACATTGGACCACCTTTAGCTTGAATTACGGGGCACATGCACCATGATGTAATTTAAGCCCACTGATGCTTAAGGAATGTCACAATAAATGTCACAACATTTATTTCTGTCTAGAGTTGCATTGAATTCTTGCCAAGATCTTGTATTGGTGATGGGAGAGTCGGGCCACTGTGTAAAGTCTTCTCATCCCATAGATTCTCAATGGAGTTCAGGTCTGGACTTTGATGTTCAATCCATGCGTGAAAATGATGCTCCCTGAACCACTCATCTGATAAATCCTGGTTTCAACAGGGAAGAAAAACATCCACAGACGTTCAGTCCTGGTTATTCAGTATATTGACGTTCAGCTGACCTGCTGATTCTAGACCCGACCAACTGAACCCCAGATCAAAACCCTGCCCCCATAGACTTGTACTGTAGGCACTAAGCATGATGGGTAATCACTTCATATGCCTCTCTTCTCACCCTGATGCATCCATCACTCTGGAGCAGGGTCAATCTGGACTCATCAGACCACATCACCTATTTCCATTGAAACACAGTCCAATCTTTATACTCTCTATAAAACTCGCAGCTGAGTTTAAGAATTTGCTACCAACCCAAACATATTAATCACTCCAACGATTAAACCTCTGACCTATTTGGTCACTTAAATCAAGGGGCCTTTTTTTGAGCTGGGCAGTGTGTGTATATTCACTGTTTTGTGTTGTCAGTGACCCAATGTGTCAGCTGAGATCAAGCAATGTACAAAAAAAACTCGCATAGTCTGTGTAACACACATTCACATCCATGTCCACATTTGTCATCATTACAGGAAGTAGTGACTCTAGAGTCAAACTGGAAGGGGAATCTGTTTAGAGCACCAGTATGCTCTGTTAAAAACATTGGCCCCAGTACAATATGATGCATTATATGTCATGTATGTTACTACATGTTCCCATATCTATATTTTGTCCAACTGTTAAAGAATATCCTTATTGTGTCTTTCTGCAGCTGTTCAGCGCTCAGATTATACATCAAATGCAGCAGGTAGGCCAACACACACACACACACACACACACACACACACACACACACACACACATCTAATTTTGAAGTTCTAAAACACTTCCAATGGTTGGTGTTTTGAGTTGTTTTCTGTCCTTCCAGGTTCACAGTGTGTAGATAAACTGTATGCCAACCTTTTTGGAATGAGAGTCCCTTTAAATGTCTATTCATCGTGGGGTGGTATTAGTTGCCATGTAAAGCTAACCGCTGCCCCTGGTTCTTTAATCCGGCTGACCGTCACCTCATTCCTCATTGAGCCCAGCGACTGTGTGAATGACGCTCTGACTGTGTACGATGCTTTGCTGCCCATGAGAGGGCGCATTCTGTACAGGTGAGCCCCCCCCCCCCCTTTGATGCATATAAACAGAGGGCTCCTCTGTTCGTCTGCAGCAGCTCTGCCCCTGAGCAGGCTGCTAGTGTGACATAGTTCTCTAAAACATAAACCTGAAATGTGTATCTCTGTGCCGCAGACTGTGTGAGCCGGTGTCCAGGTCCTTCTCGCTGGTGTCCACCTCCAACGTCATGTTGCTGTCCTTCAGAATGACTAATGGCAACAAGAGCTTCAGGGGGCACTTCGAGGCCATCACAGAGGAAAGTATGACCCATTTACCTGCTTATGTGATATGTCAGTGGTTTGGCAATGTGACAGTATAAAGAGATTATCCCGTCTTAACATTTTTGTTGAATATATTCAGAAAACATTCACCGTTACATAAAGAATATAACCAATGAAAAAATAACTACAAGAGAAAAGGTTGGTTATAGATTACTAACAGTAATCTATACACAGTATTATGTGGTTGTAAAGGGATTACCTATGGTTATCTTTGTCTTCCTCAGTGTGTGTGTCTCATATTGAGACAGGGTCAAACCCCAACATCCCCGGTCAGATCTACAGCCCCTTCTACCCGAGCCTGCTCCCACCTCAATGCGCCTGTACCTGGAATTTTGAGGTACACTCTATAGCTTGCATATATAACTATATATTCTTCCACGTTGACTTGCCATAACTGACTACATTGCTTTATTTGACTGTAGACTCCTAACTCGGCTATGGGAGTTGCTCTTCGGTTCCACAACTACGTACTGAAACCAAAAGAGATGAAGGCCTGTGACCAAGGCTGGTGGAAGGTCAATGAGATCATGTATGTGGGCTAGAGTATACCTGGGGGAAAATGTACACTGTTCCAAGACAAATGTGTCTGAAGATATCAGCTGGAAGAACATAAATAAACCATGTTAATGTGTTTAATGTTCGTATAAACCTAGTTGTGTTACATCAGCATCCTCTGACGGTTGGTCTTTGATCCTTTCCTAGTTTCTGTGGGACCTACGTGGACCACCACACAGTGTTTCGGATCCGTGACCACAGCCCAGAGGTGGAGTTTCGCTGCAGCTCACGTAACTCTGTTCAGCCTTTTCAGGCGTCTTACAGCAGCTACAATATCAGCCAACGTAAGCGCAGCAGGACCAAAGCATGAGTCACTGTAACAGCAAGGTTCCACAACAGGAAATAATGGGTTTCATTAGATGTCTATGTCAGTATTAGGTTGGTAGTTGTTTGTCACTGACTGTTACTTTACTTTACCATATTTGCTCAGTGTTTCATTGTAAATAACTTTGAATCACATCCTACCCCTCACACCTGTCTGTCAGTCAGTAGTTGCTATAGTAGCCAGAGAGAACATAAATTAAACTGACCTAATTCTTTCAAGCACTTCACTCATTTAATCCCAGATTCTTTCCAGATATAAGAATATCCTAATCATGTGTCATTAGTCATTCTTGAAACAATCACCTTTTTCGTTTTTGTGAAAGAGAATTTTATCATCTGTCATGACTAATGGGATAATACCTTGTACAGTATACTGAATTAATACGTTTCTCCTTTGCAGTTTACAGCTTACACACACCTTGGACATGTCATTTCTATTAATTGAGTTTTCCCAACTCATTTATTTTTAATGATGTAAAATGGCATAATAACAGTGGAGAGCTTGTGGTTGTATTTACATTTATTTATGTGTTAACTGACGAGATCAAATTTTGCATTGTGATTCAACAAAGCTATTTTAAAGCCCTCCTCTTCTTATTTCAGTCTTGTCATATACTGCCCTAACCTGTCTCTTTCCTTCCATATGTCCACCAGCCTGTCCAGAGAACCACTTCCTGTGCTCCACAGGACTCTGCGTGGAGAAGAGTAGACGCTGTGACGGTCTTGACGACTGCCAGGATGAGAGCGATGAGGTCTTCTGCTGTATGTTGATATGATTTATACCTTACTGGTTGTTTGTATGAGTTGGTAATTCCATTTTAAATCCTGAGTGTTGCGTGTCTTCACAGCAAGGCCCTCGAAGAACTGTGTCGGCAGTAGTCCATTGCATCCTGTGTTTGTATGCAATGGAGAGACAGACTGCACCAATGGAATCGATGAAATCAACTGCACTCAGGGTACATATGTATATAATCAGCTTCTAAGTGCAGTCCAGTCTTGGCCCTATTACTGTTTAATCAGTAATTTTTTTTTTATTATTATTTCCCCAGAAACAACCTGCTCTGCAATCAGGTATCAGTGCAGAAGTGGCTCCTGTATCCTGAAAAAGAACGCTAAGTGTGACGGTGCTTTTGACTGTGAAGACCACAGCGACGAGGACGACTGTGGTGAGTGTCCTGCATTAGCGGATCCACGCACACATCTCCAAGTAATGGATTACAGATGGACTTTATTACTGCAACTCTGAGGGGCCCACCGTAAGAGCCACTAGTGCCAAGATCCTTTGTGCTGCTTCTAGATAAAAGTGGATGTTTTTCATAAACCCTGTGAAGTGTTTTCCAAACCTGCTGACCTGCAGCGCTGAGGTGACTCTGCTGTAATAGCTTTCTCTATGCACTGTGATGGGAACAGGACTGTCTTTGATCATTAACTGATACTGGGTGTGCATGCATGACCTTGCGTGCACACACACACACACACACACACGCATACGTTGAAGCTCTAATTTTTAATAAGCAGCAGCAGACCTGTCTGTCATTCTGGTGACTCAGCATGACACAGACGCTCAGTGTATTTGTACAGCACACAGTCACAGTGGAATCTCATAGTGATGCAGCAAGTAAGTCCATGAGAAGACAAAAAACTGCAAAAATAACTACTGGTACCAGCATTTTGTTTGGTATTTCACATTACATTTTAACAATAATATGAAGACATATGTCAATATACTGAACTGTGTACAACCAACTAGGAGCTTGTCAACTCACAAAGATGTACAGTTGTCCCTCACTATAACGCGGTTCACCTTTCATGGCCTCGCTGTTTCGTGGATTTTTTTTAGTGCAATTTTGCATGCTTTTTTTTTTTTTTACAGCGTATGAACTCGCATTGTGTTCTGCGTCCTGATTGGCTAATGGACTGTAGACCGTTGTCAATCAATCTCCACCGTGCTGTGTCTCCTGTACAGTACAGAATGCGTTACTGTACTTATTTTTTAAAATCTACGAAGGTTTGAACTTTGAGAGTGTT